>LPNX010910135.1:808968-919942 GCA_001517045.1 Pseudotsuga menziesii | reverse complement strand
TCCTTTGGAATCAAGGCATAACAGGTGGAACCAAAAACTCTGAGATGCCTGACTGAAGGGAGATGGCCAAACCACATTTCATGTGGAGTCTTGTCATCAAAAGAATTTGAGGGACTTCTGTTTCTCAAATAGGCTACACATTTTACTGCATCACCCCAAAACATTAGTTTTACATTTTTGAAAAACATCATTGAGCGAACCATATTCATTATGGTTCTATTCATTCTTTCTGCTACACCGTTTTTTTGAGGATTGTAGGGAACTGTAGTCTGATGTGCAATTCCATGTTGGCGAAGATAATTTTCAAAAGAATTTGACGTGTATTCTTTCCCATTATCAGTACGAAGTGTACCAATTTTTGATTGTGCTTGTTTTTCTATCAATGCATGAAAGTCTTTGAATGTTTGAAATGCTTTTGATTTTGTCTTTAAACAGTAAATCCAGCACATTCTTGAGTAGTCATCAACAAATGTCATAAAATACTTATTCCCATTTGTTGAAGGAGTTGGCATTGGGCCACATAAATTAGAATGCACTAGTTCTAATTTCCTACTTGCTCTGAAATTAGATTCATGGAATGGCAGCTTACTATGTTTCCCTAATATACATGCATCACATTTGTTCTTCTCTTTGGGAATGGTGGGAAAACCAAATACACCATTCTTTCTCAACAAACGAAGACTGTTATAACTCAAATGACCAAATCTTGCATGCCACAATGAGCTAGATGACATATTACCTTCTCCATGCTGAGAGAGGTAGGCATAGTTCTGAAATCTTGCAGATGAACCCTTGAGCTTCAGCAACTTTCCATCTTCGTATCCAGTCATGATGACTTGGTTGTCAGAGGACTTTTTTATTTCAACGATTCCATCAAACATGTGGATGGAATGGCCTTGCTGTCGAATTTCCACCATGGACAGTAGGCTTCTCTGCAACTCTGGAAGATAAAGGACATTCTTCAACAAGAAATCAGGGAATCCAGGCATCTTCAGTCGAATGGTGCCCATTCCCTTTGGTTTAATACTTGACTTATCTGCAAAGTAAACAATGCCATCTATTGTTTCATTAAGTTCTTCAAAACAATATTTTCTAAATGTCATGTGTGATGTTGCACCAGTATCAAGCAGCCAACAATCTTTGTAAGATGAAAGTGAAGTCATTTCATTAATTCCAAGATTACAATGTGCAACAATACAAGAATCAAAAGATTTACTAGCATCTTGGTCATCTTTCTTCTGGTTATGTTTGTCTTTGATGGAGTCCCATGAAGCCCAACACTGATCTGATGTGTGCCCAGTCTTTCCACAACGCTTGCACTGCAAATCTGATCTTTTGCTGAAGTTGTTTCTGCCCCCTCTGCCTTTGAAGTTTCTTCTTCCTCGTCCTCTCTCTTTGCCAGAGAGAGTGGCACCAACTATTGATGACAAATATTGCATCTTTTACAGCTGTTAGTGTAATTTACAAGAATGAAATTAATATGACAAAGAGAAATAGAAAAACAATAACCTTGCAGGTCTACAGTCTCTGCCAAGGTGAATACAATACAAGTTTATAGCATATATATCAGTAGATACAAAATATATCAGTCATACACAAGCTTCTTTATATCATTCACTAGCAATCTATCAGACTCATTATCAGTCTCTGATATCGGTCTTCAAGTAGGTCTTCAATAGGCTGTAGATCTAGCAACATAGGCTCGCTTGATACGTAGGCAGCTCCACAGGTTCAGCAGCATGTATACACCAGCAATCATAAAAAATTTCCAGACTCCAAGCAGTATATATATTCAACACATATATACCATTCAACATATATATATCAGTCAACATATGTATCAGTCACAATATACACAGTATATCAGTCCACTGATAGCAACCATTGATAGCAAATCGGTGTTCTTATGAGAATCTTGAGATAGCAAGCGCAAACATGTTTTTTTTTTCAAGATTCTACTATATTTTAAGTTTCTATTAAAGAAAGTTTGAGATCAATTCAAAATAGCTGTAACTGCCACCCATTACCAGTACAATTATCACTTACTGTCCATTCCATATATAGCAATTGCCCTACTAAGCGAACTCCTAATCAGAGAATGCAAGGGTTAAATTGCATCCCTCGCTATGCAAAATTACAAGTTTTAGTCTTCTTGAACATTAACCAACTCATACTCCACAAGAGAGAGATTATTCTCCTCCTTCACCACGATTTCTGCAGGCTCAGTCACCTCAATCCTACCCCATTTATCAACAGCAAGTCGCAGTAGAGATCACAGATGCATATCGCAGCATAGATCACAACACAGCTTTCAACGTGGTTGCAAATGTGATATCAATCACACTCCAACGCAGTCAATATATGATATCAATCACACTCCATCGCAGCCAGCAGTCTCTAGCATAAAAGATAGGTTTTATGCATTCTATGATATCAATCACAGGTCGCAGCTTATCAGCACATTCAGCTCCACGCAGCACATTTCCATATCCTCTGTAGGTCCCATTGAATGAGGGCAAGATCAAAACTCTGATGATGAAATTAATCAGATATGGCGTCTCGACCAGATAGAATGGCCCTACGATGGACAAATACTATATATTTTACGACAGGTATATACGCTGGAGGTGTTCAGGCATTGGCTGTATAGAGTCGACGACTTGACATGAAGAGGGGGTTCAGTGTGTGTTTAACTTTGAGAATCATTTTTTGGCTCGGCTAGGATGAGGCATTATATACTCAACGCAATAGTAATTGTAGTATATAAGGCGCATCAAAGCGTTGTCAAAGGAAATGGAATAGACCAGGGAACTAATGGTTGAGATGGAGACGCTACCAATGCTAGTAACGGAGGTGGAGAAGGCTATGCACAGGATGCAGAATACCAAAATTTCAACGGATGTCTCCAGTGTTAGGGTGCTGCAAATTAGGGTTAGGTATAACCTAATTCAAATGTACAGGAAACTTAATCAGTACAAAACCTCATCAACGTGAAGGGAAATGCATACACTGCATGCGACTGGCAGACTGATGGATCAATCTGGCAATGGACTGGCAAGCAGAATGCCAGGACTGAAATGCAGCCAGGCAGGAGTTACGGCAGGAAAAATAGCCAAGCTCTGATACCACTTGGTAGGTATAACTCTCGATTCTTTACATTACATAGCTAAAAGCATTTATTTATACATTTCATAGGACGGTTGTGTTTCACCTTCCGCCTAGCCTTTTCGGCTTCCTAACTATTCAGTTTTCTTTATTTATTTACAATAATCCCTAACGGATTATATTCTAACAAAAATAATAATAATAAGGCTTACCATTACATTTTGGAATGTACTGCATACCTCCCTGTTCCTGGTGGTATATTTCCTACTTTTCTCAGACCCTTCTCTTTTCCATCTTCTACCAAGGCTTTCCACTCCCTTAATGGAGTCATTAGAGGGTGCTCATACCTAGGGTTCTTTTCTAGGTGAACGCTATACTGGTCTTGGACAATTTTTATATGTTGTACAACCTTCTGTAGGACCTTCGATGTATCGAAGCTATCTTTTCTAAACAGACCAACCAAGCGATTAGTCAGGTCATCCTTTAAAGCTTTTTCCTGTCTATCCCACCTTGTGTGGATGGTGGGCCTGAAGATCTCCAAGGACAAATCATTTAGATTTTTATAAAATACATCATTTCCTGCAAAACATTAATGCCATCATTAGTCAACATTAAAACATATTATCAGTATATTAGACACAAATTATAAAAACTAAATTGAAAAATCTATAATCACCTGGAATCTTCTCTATATTTATTGGAATGAGTTCTTCGTTCACCAAAAATGTTGTCACTATTGAACCAGTTCTAGTGACATGAGAAGATCCAGGAAATGTTGCTTCAGCATCAGCATTAGTATCTAACCCTGCATCCACCCCTTCTTCTGCAGCATCTGTTGTGGGTCAGTTAGCATCGTCCGCACCCTCTGCTAGCCTCGGGGGTGTCGCAGAGGATGTTTCCAGTTCAGTGGACAAAATGGGAGTAGTATGTGGTGTACGTGGAGTGGTTTGGTCACTAGAAACAATAACACCTTGACCACAATTGTTAAGCTGCATAATTTCCTGTAAATACAAACCATTGTATTATAAGTTCAATATCATATAAAATTAAAAATTATAAAGTTCTAAATGAATTTACATTATTATTCAGGAACTTACTTGCAATTGTCTACATCTCTGGAACAACAATTGAATCTTTGATTTGATCTCTTCTGTTTGTGGAACTGTTAATGACAGAAGAACCCATTCCTCATTTTGTGTTTCCATGGTCTTCCGTAGCACCCTCAATAAGTCTATAGACCTACTAATTTCATTATCTTTCATCAATTAGGAGACATCAAATTGTAAAGACTACTGATTTGGTGTTTCATAAACTAAATCCCCTGTCTGCAACAAAAATATAGAAAACATTGCTTACTATTTGAAGCAATAGTCTGCGCAAAAAAAATATATTAACAAAAATTGTCTATCATGATAGATTCCTAGGATTACATATAGGTTTACATGATGCCTAGATGAGGATGTGGTCTGATCAATAGCTGGGGACTTTCCCCGATCATCCACGTGCAAAAAAAGTAGAGAACATTATCACAATTAACACAATATGTAAAAACTAAAAAATACATAACAAAAATAAACATTATGCTACATGTTTTATATGTGTACAATTTTGAAGTATTTAGAGTGTGGAATTACATTTCGGTTTACAGGTTTCCTTGAGGCTCCAGTCGTCTGATCAACAGTTGGGGACTTTCCTCAATCATCAACCTGCAAAAAAAGTAGACAACATTATCAACATGATCACAAACATAAAAATGAAAAAATACATAAAAAATAAACATTATGCTACATGATATACATGTGTACAATTTTAAAGTATTTAAAATGTAGAATTACATTCATGTTTACCTGTTTCTCCGATGCTGCAGTCAGCTGATCAATAACCGGTTGGCTTCCCTGATCAACACTCTGCATGGAAAATAGATAAGATTATATAAACGAACCAAATATACTAATGAAAATACATAACAATAGATCTGTTTGTCCATCCTAAATTTTTACAATGGAAATATCGATGTATACCTGCCACCTTGATGCAGGTCTACTAACATCTACAGTGAAGGAGGTTCCCCTAAGAGAACCTTGCATAAAAGAAAATACTAAAAATTACCTAACTAAACCAAAATATTCACTAATTTTTTTTTTAAACATAACATTTTGATGTATACATGTTGCCTCGTGGATCGTGTACTCCTCTCATCTTCTTCTGGGGTGATGAGCCCCCCATCACCTCCCCGTGAAGTCAACATAGGAAATTTAGTATACAATTATAATTATATGCTAACGAAAAATCCTATATATGTTAAAATAATTAATAAAACGTTGGGTAAATTGTTGGATGTACCACAACCATACTAATCATGTTTGTATCTACACGATTCAAATTGTAATTAATAAGCAGTTATTCCCTAGCAACTATTGATTTAATGGCACATACAAAGACACGGTTTCCTTCACGCGACTCGAATATGCATTTGGGTTGCTTAAGTGTAGACCCTGGTTGTGTACTGTTTATAAACCCCACAATATTCCTATTTATTTTTGGTCTTTCATCAATGTACAACGTTGTTCCTTTATTTTGATCTTTGTATTTTAGTTGTATATAATTTGCTGACAACCCATATCTACGCATACTTTGTGTATATTGGACCATGCGCATCCAATCATTTTAGTTGTAAGAGGGTCCAACATACTCCATCAATTATGTACATCTGTTGTATCCAACCTTTATGCCATCCATGCAAAACAACCCCAATCCATGTAATGACGACGGTGCATTTCTATATATCCTCTCATTCACACAAAAATCAGTATTTAATTGAGGAAGATCCCTTAGTACCCATCGTTTCACTAGGTTTTGTACCTTAAGGGCACCTCGATGTCTCCTGTTGTCTCATCATCATAGGAACATGACCCCCCTCCTCTGAGAAAAAATTCCATGCACTTATTGAATTTTATTATGATCTTATGACATCTAGTTGATCTAGCCCTTGTAGACCTACTAGCTGTCTCACTTTCCTCTAGCCTTCCCAAACTCCCATTGCTCAAGGAAGATGGGTCTGACAAATACCTGTTTGGTTCTACCTACACCATGGTCAGAAAAAAAAAAATTGGCAAATAATAGCAAAATACCAGAAAAAAACTTGGAAATACTTATAAGCATGACATAATGGTGATATCATTATCCTGAATAATATCAATAATTCCCTAGTATAAAAATTCATCACATAGTCCTTTAACACAATATAGATATCAAGTCATGCCATATCAAATGCTTCAGCCAATTAATCTCAAAATACAAACTATGTTTTTTACAATATTCTTAGGTGTACCTATTTTAATTTTGGTTTGTTTCCTCACCCGAAAATATAAAAGACCCAGTTTGCGGATCTCAATATATGTGATAAAATCATTTGCAAATATTCTGTAACTTTTTTTTAGAAGAAAAAGAGGCGTTCCTTGATATTCAATAGTGAATAAAAGGTAACTTTTACATAGTCCTGGAAATAAGTCAATCCATTAACAAGTGGAGATCATAAGTATCAAAAAATATCTCAAGGGGAGGGACGAAACCCATAATCCCATCATTAAAATGAAGTAGAAACATAAGGAGCCTAAACAACTTATCCAAGGAGTCATCGAGGGTGGAGAAAACACACCCCGGAGGGGATGAAAACAAAATCTATATCCCCAGCTAAAACAATAAATATGTTGATGTATCCCATAGTAGAAAGAACCAAAAAAGACTATGCCACACAAATAAAAAATCTCTTCAATTAATTGTATCATGCCTTCCTCAATGATTTCTCCTTCTAAAAGTTATGAGAAGGACAGGAAGCCAGCCTTCATATTCAATGCTTCCTTGGATAAATGGTCTGCACTCATATTGTGCTCCCTCTAGACATGGCTAAAGTCATATAAACGAATTGAATATGTCGATAGTATAGCATATATGTCAGATATCTGATGAAATGCATTACTTTCTTCAACCTCTATAGATGAGTTCACATTCTGAGAGCTTCTATCACTACACTGACCTGATCACACAACTTCTAGGTCAGTTCTCCAGTCTACATTGGCCTGATTATTCATTTTCTTGGCCACTCCTCTCTCCTTACTCTACACTCGTAGGCTTACATATAACTTAGAAGAACTTCCAAGTCATCACAACCCTCTCCTAAACTAAATGTTATAAAATTGTAACAAATTTTTAATAATAGATTCTACCTATGTATCCAATAAACTGAATAACTCAATCCTTATCTATTCCTTTTGTCATTAGCTATTTTCTTGATATTTACACAAGTTTCTATGAAGATCATATATATATGCATGGTTTTATGCTTCCTGGTTTTAGTGTTTACCCCTGTATCCAATGAACCCAATAACTCAATGCACACATCTCAGATGTTACTCTTTGGACTATACCTCTTTTTGTCATCAAGCATGATCATTTTCAGTCATTGAAGAACAATTTTCAAATAAGGGTACTTAATAATGTTGAACAAATCCTTCATATGGTAGATGTGGATATTCAAGGATGAACACTTGTTTTAAAACAAACTAAGGTTTTATGTTGATATACAACTTGTACAAGTGAGACCCAGGTTGGGAGGTCGAGGGAGGCCATTTAGATTTAGACATTGTATCTATAATATCTTCAAGAGAGAGATGTAGGCTCCTCCATCATCACAATATTCTCAGCTTGACACAAAGAAAAAATTTTAAACAAGGAAATGGAATTTTGCCTCAAGTTACATTGCTAGAAATGATTGATTTGTCCCGTCTAAATCTTGTCCCGATAGTCATTATGGTTTTGAGGTTGTATCTGTTGCATCTAGATCCATCATTTAGGGTTGAATTGAATGGAAGTCTTCATGTTTAGGGTTCATCTAAATGGAATTCTTCATGAATGGAATGGAATGGATCCATCGTTTAGGGTTACAACCAAACATTGAGAGGTATATGAGAGATAACAATAGACAAACAATAGGGAAATTAGGGTTTACAGGTTTTGGAAAAAATGAATGATGCATTCCTGAGTTTGCAGATCTAAGGTGCAAGAATATGCCAGAAATGAGGAAACATAGAGGATATACAAAGGAAAAGTAGACCTAAAAATTTCACAGAATAATTGTTTTGTTTTTACTACAATCTCTATTCCACACCCTAGCTAGCCTATGGTGCCACTAAGTTGAATAAGGATGTATAGAATTATCAGGACAATTTCTATAACTGAAAAGAAAGGGTAGGATTTAGTAAGTATGCCACTATTTAAATTTTATGTTGGATCAATTTTTTGAAAACCACAATACTTACTTATGCAACACAAGGAGAAAACATTCCTTCTCTGGACATCAATCCCTCATAATTTCATCCCTCTAGTGCTATTCATTTTGGCATATAAATGTTTAGAATACTATCCATTAATTTCCAACAAATTTTATGTGAATCCATCTTTTAAGTCCATGTTTTAATTTCCAACCCTATACAACCTAATTCATTCTTGCACTTTCTTTCTTCGTTCCACTTGTGAAGATTTTCCTTTTTCTATTAGAGGGTTAGCAGCCACCTTTGGTCTTAATTTGGAGGTACTTGGTAGTGGGGACATCATCTGATCTATAAACATACTCTGCAATATGCATTTTAAGGCTGTGATGGCATATATTCTGGCTGGAACCATGAACTTTACTAGGGCTTGCCTTGCTGACTCGTGCATGGAGCTTAGAATAAAATCATGGATATGGAAGAAGCTACCAATATTTTGGTTGAAGCAAGCTATAGAACAGTATGTTGCTCTTATTGTTGAACCCTTAAAGTATTGAATTGGAAAATGGCTATCCTCAGACAAGTGCAAAGCATGCTTTGCATAAGAAGCTTGATTCTATATAGGTGGAGAAATTCCTGACTTCCATTGCTTGTATAAATTCAATGCACTGGAGGGTTGAAAACATGGATTATCTCCATCCTCGAGGATGAAAAGCACTAATGATTTTAAAATCTATCACCTCTCTCCCTTATAATGGGTGAATTATTCACTAGTGTTGGACAATTTTAAAGTCTTCCATGTGGTTTAATCCCAAGAACTCAACATAATATGTATGCCTAACTGTGAAATCTTACACCACTAGATATCAATAATTTTCTGGTGCCATCTTTCATGGGAAAAAAAGGTGGTAGAAAATTTTTGAAGCAGCTTCTATTGGTGCTTGAACTCATGCAAATGATCTAAAGTAGTTATGGGCATGTCTAGCAGCAGAAAGCAACCTCCTATCCATATTCTGGGCTGACTTATGCAATTGAACAGTAGTTATGGGCATGTTTTAGCAGCAAAGAATGAGGACAAAGCCAATTTTGGGCTAATTTTGTGAGCTGAGAAGCAATTATGTTATGTTCTGGGTGAAATTTATTGGTGTCCTTTTGGCATGTCCTCTGAATCACTACTCTATCCTATTCATGGAAAAAGAGATATAAAGCAACTTTTAGGATCCTAAAAAGGGTTTCAGTTGAATGGATTTCCAAAGTTTTTTGGAATACGAGGAAGCTCAAATTTATGCTAAGTTCCTTTCTAGGAGAGTACATTGTGTCCTCTACTATTACAGCCTAGTTGGATATGATTTCCTTCCTCATTATGGTGGCAAGAGGAAATTCAGTTATGTAAAGGATTACTCTTTGTACATTATATTGACTTATAAATCTAAGCCTTTTGAAACAACAACAAAAAATTATTTACTAGTTTCATAACACCTCCCCTCCAAGCATATAGGACATAGACATTTCCAAATTGAAATATTCATCTCTATGAGAAGAACTAGAAAACCTTCTGGTTATCTTTATAATTTTATTTCCTGAATCTGGTTATCTAGGCAGAATTGCAACTTGATATTCTAGGAAACCATTTCTTCTTCAAGATGGGTTGGAGACACCATTAAATAAGCTACAGGGAAATCAATCCCCTTTTGTATTCTCATGGTTATTTAAACCATCATTGTCTTATCCATTTGCTCTTCCATCTCTTGTAGTATCTTGAGTCCCAAAATTCCTTGGTATTTTAAGTGATTCCAACTTAGAGGGGTTATGTAAGGCCTTCCATATATAAAATCATATGGAGACATGTGGAATTATGAAACCTATTATTTTATACAAATTCTTTCATGGAAAAAAAGATATAAAGCAACTTTGAGGATCCTAAAGAGGGCTTCAATTGAATGGATTTCCAAAGTCTTTGGGAATATTAAGAAACTAAAATTTATGTTAATTTCATTTCTACGAGAGTACACTATGTCTTCTACTATTACAACCCAGTTGGATATGCCTTCCTTCCTCACTGTGGTGGAAAGAGGAAATTTAGTGATGTAAAGGCCTACTCTTTGTACTTCATATTAACTTACAAGGATAAGCCTTTCGCAACAACAAAAAGGTATTTATTGGTTTCAATACTCGTCCCCACTAAGCATATAGGTCACATACATTTCCAAAATAAAATATTCATCTCTATGAGATGAACAAAAAACCCTATGGTTATATTTATAGTTCTTTTTTTTTAACTTGTTAATCTAGGAAGAGTTTAAACTTGATCTTCTAGGAAACCATTTTTTCATCAAGATGGGCTTGAGATACCAATAAAAAAACTATAGGGAAGTAAGTCCCCTTTTGTATTGTTATAGTTATTTTAACAATTTTTATCTTCCTTTAGTCTAGTCTTCATTTGAGCCATTTTCTCATCCATCTTCTATAGTATATTGATTCCCAATATTGCCTAGTATTCTAAGTGATCCCAACTTAATGGGGTTATTACCAATTACAAGCAAATGCATTCTAGAAATCTTTGTCATATGACAAAGATTGCTTATAATTGGTAAATGGATTATAAATCTTTGTCCTATGACAAAGATCACTTTTTAGACAGGTCTATACCATTTTTACAACACTATGGGCAATTTTGGGTCTGTTTGTGGCCTCAAGCAGCCCTAAAACAACATTCATTTCTAATTCTGGGTTGATTGTGGGCAAAGACAGCATGAGAGTAACAGATATGGGCATGAAAAGAGCCATAAATACCAAACTTGGACATTATATGAATTGTTTTAAGCCTCTAAACAACATTTTCGAAGAAGTTCTAGCCTCTAGGTGCATTACAGACCTCAATCAGTAGTACCAGTAGTTCTAGGAATGTCTAGCAGCAGAAAGCGACCTCCTAGTCCAGTAGTCTAAATGTGGTTAAATTGAATTAATGTTAGGTATGTGGCCAGAGACAGAGTGATGGAAGCAGACCTGGGCTTGTTTTGAGGATAGAAGTGGTGGACAAAGTAGATCTGGGTACATTTTGGCAATCTTGGGCTCATGAAAAACCCTAGATCAAAGGCCTGGGCACATGTAAGGTTAGTTCTGGGCACATAACAAAGTTAAAGAGGCATAATTTCACCCAAACTCAATTGTAAAAAGAACTAAAAAACATTTCTGGGCAGTTAAAAAGGGAATGAACAACCTCTGGGCATGATAAAGAAGTCTTGGGTGAGCCTGGGCATTGTTTCTACCATCAAAATTCAACCATTTTTTAAATTGGCCAAGTTCTGAGGTAATAAACATCAGCAAACAACAACAATTCTGAGCAGGTTGAGCCTGGTTTGGCCTTCCAAACAACAATAAAGAAGCCCCAACTCCAAATCTGGGAATTTTTTTAGGAACATCAGCAAACATCTTGCTAGAAATGGAGCTGAAAGCTGGAAATTGCTAATCTAAGATCACATACCTTCTTCTACAACTCAATCTAGATAGAGTAGCACCCCCATGGATTTCTCTGTTGATGCTCCTAATTTGACAAAGAGAGACGTTGACAATAGTCTTAAGGAGATACGCAAATCTTTTTGAAGTCACATATACTGAACAAAAGGAGATCCAAGCTCCAAAACTTCTCATAAACTTCCATATTTTGCATCTTTATTAGGTTAAATTCCATAGATATATGGAGCAAACGCTTTTTTGAATACCACTTGTGTAATGATTCAAGGATTCAACCTGACTGAAGGATCCAAATGTTACTACAGTAATTGCTTCACAATCTACCATGCAAACCTATCCAAACTTGCCATGGGTGCCCGACACAGGTTGAACAATACTCCAAACAAGGCATGAATGGTCACACAAGTAAAACACCCCCTATAGGGATTTCATTTCATACACATGAATCCCTAACACACATCAAACCTGGATTTTTTAAGGCTTTTATGACTATTGTTTATACTTTTGGCACCTTCCCTAATGCAAAAGGCTATATAAAATTTGTATATTGTTATTCTAGGGCACACAATGCACTTAAAACCCCTCCAAATAGTTTGTAAATGAGAATTGAGTTCTCTTACCATGCTTGCTCATGCCCCTAATTGGAGCTTTAACCATCTAAATTGGACTAGAACTTACCAAAGCTAGTTTTATGTTGTTATTCATCACTTTTTAAGACTGAAACATTCCCATAAATGTATTTCAACCCTTATATTCATCCCATATTCAAAGGTTATGTCTTGTTACTGCTAATTTATAGTAAAAAATGACCCAAGATTGGAGGGACCAGGCAGTTTGATGGTGGAGAAATGTGTCATATTCTCCAAGGGAGCATTCCCATAAATCCACAATTTATTTTTAATGATGTTAGTTTTTGCTATCTGAAAGCTTTGTTGTGTTGGTTGATATATCAAAAGATGGAGCTTCTAATCTAATCTATGGGTTGCCATAGGCCATGAATTCTCCAAGTCCAAGTAATATTATCATGGATCTGTGCTGACAATTTCCATGTACCTGTGAAAATACAGCCATATGCAGTGATTTGTTTTGAAAAAGAAAGGAAACTGCATTAATGCTTTTTACAACTCGACGTTTCGATCTCTCTCTGAGATCATCATCAGGAGTGCTTACTCAATATAATCAAAAGGCCAATGATCTGCTTATATAGGGCTTGGTTATCGGTTCTAGGTGAGGGCAAGGTTAAACTCAAGTTAGTCGGCCAGTTAAACTTCGATACCAATGAACTGTTTCAACCGTCCTAGATCTGTCATAGTGAAGGCTTCACTCAAAGTTGACTTGATGCTTCTCAATCCAGCAACAGAGCTTCTAGAAATGAGAAATTCATCCACATATAGGACAATCAACAACAATGATCCCCCTTTATGTTTCATGTAGACATTGCATTCATTTCTCCATCTCTCAAATTTCAGTGACATTAGAAAGGAATCCATCTTGGAATGTCATGCCCTTGGGGCTTGTTTTATCCCATAGAGATATTTCCTTAGTTTGCAGACTAAGGATGAATCTTCAATGTGCCCCTCAAGATGTCTCATATAGATCTCCTCTTTTAGGTCACCATGGATGAATGCACTTTTCACGTCCATGTGATGTACCTACCACCTCTTTAAAGTTGCAACTTCCAATACTAGTCTAATGGAGTCCATTCTTGCTACTAGAGTGAATGTCTCATTGTAGTCTAGCCGATGGACTTGTGAGTGTCCTTTTTTCACCAATCAATCCTTGTACTTGGTTGTGGTTTGTTAGAATAGTAATCCATCCTTATTACCTTAGTTTATGCCTTAGTCAAATTCTTTTGCTTCTATGCATTAAATTGTTATGGTTTAGATTTAGGGAAATTGGTCTAGGAGGTGAATTGGTTATTTTCATCCCATTCACACACACACCAATGCTCTAGCTTGGTCAACCTAGCACATGTGTGTTGTCATTAATGTCTTGGAGCGATCCTTCCTTGTTTTGAGGAATCTGGGTTTGACTAGTGGTGTTAGTGTTGTCTTTAGTCCATTTTGGCCCTCCTAGTGCATTTATTGTTCACATTGAGCCATTCACACACCTCCATTTGCTCACCCATGCCTGTATTGGACTCATTTATTCCTCGGCACACCTCACTAACATTCACACCATGGTTCGTGACTGTTTTGGGTGATTCGAGAGTTGATTGGTCCACATAGGGGGGATGGAGATCAAGTCTTGCCATGACACATGTACACTCCCAAATGGATTCCTAAGCCTCACAATGTTGTCCTAATTTAATATATTTCTGATATAAACACATTCAGATGTTAGACAGTTCAATAATATCCACTATTGTGTTCACATTGTGTGTGTAATTTTTACTCTTTCAAGCTTTTTTGTTGGTTTTTGCAACTACTTCAAATTGTGAGAGTCTCTTGCGCTCCTAGATCCAGCTGTGAGTAAAATTATCACATGGTATCAGATCTGATTGGATTCACATATAAATCCATAGTGTTTGAGCTATAGATTGAGGGAGTTTCTCGATAGATTTGAGTGTTTTTTGCATATACATTCAGCAAAATTCTCACCACTAGCACAAGCAAGGATGGAGAAAAACCATGTCTTGATGACTCCATTCAATTACATCAAATGGAAGGCTGAGATGGTAATCCACCTTATATCCAAGGGTCTCTATAGGGTTACCATGGGGATATAGGTTGAGCCAAATTCTGCAGTAGAGAAGTCAAAATACTTCAATATACTTGAGCTTTTGGAATGCTATGTCTCAGCATTTTGAGATATATCATGTTTCATGTTGACATTTTAGCTACCCCAAATGAAGTTTGGCTCAAGCTCAAATCTCTCTTTGGGAAAACTGATGAATTGAGGGGACACCAACTCAAAAATGAGCTCATCACCTTGAGTCCAGCGCATTATGAGACCATACAGGATTTCTTCACCAAATTCAAGTCTTTGGTGCTTCAAGTCAAGCAGTATGGAATCGAGAAGAAGGAAGAGAAACTAATATTGTCAATCCTTTCAAATTTGGGGCTAGAATACTCAATGTTTGTTAGCACATTCCATTCTGGCAAACTAACCATTCGAAATTGGCAAATTCCAACACTAGCTAGCTTCATGGAGTATTTGACCCAAGAGCAGGATAAGCTAGTGAAGATGGGAACCATCAAGTAAAGCAAGGACCAAGGTCTTGTTGCAGGTGTTTCAAATGCATCCAAAGGAAAGAAGAAAGCCAGGGATTCGAAACAGCCAGAAGAGGAAGAAAGACAGACCCAAAACCACTTATGGGGGTTTGAATCCTTACATGGACAAGGACAATAAGGGAAAGGCGAATACCAAATGCACTTACTTCCACAAGGGATGGAATCCATAGAATGCATGCATGAAGAAAACCATTGATATGATGGCGCGACTGTTGAAGAAGAACAAAATCCCAGTCCTAGAGGGCACAAGGAAGAAGGATGACAGTTCAGGTTCTGACAACAAGGAGAGGTGCCATGATTTGGTTGTAGGCTCTTCAGACTCTTCCACCTTCATTATTGATTCAGGAGCATCAAGGCACATGGACTCTGTCAAAACAGTGACCCAGCTATTTGAATGGGTGATGATTCTGAGATCTATGCCAAGGGATTCGACAGGATCGATCTTGAGGATGGATATTTCAATAATTCCCTGTATGTACCAGACTTGGAAGCAAACCTGCTATCAATATACAAAATGACACATACTGGATAAACTAAGAGAGTAACATTTACTCCATATGAGTTTGAGATAGCAGAAATCTCCTCCAACAAAGTGGTGACATTGGGATATGCTGATCACCAAGCTAGGATGTACAAATTCTCCAAATTTATTCCAAATTCCAGTGGGAAAGCGCTTATGTCTCATGCCAATGAAACCAACAAGCTGTGGAATGATATTTTTGGCAATATGAACTACAAATACCTCTAGGAATTGAACAAGGATGGCATGGTGGAAGGGATTCCTTCTATCAAATCCTCCAATGGTGCATGCATTGGTTGTGTGGTGGGAAAGCATCTAGAGCGCAACTATGAGAAGGGGAAGAAAAGGAGAGCTACATAACTTCTTGGATTGGTGCATTCAGATCTCATTGGTCCTCTTCCCACTCCCTCCTATGGAGGATCAAGGTATGATGTCACTTTCATAGATGATTTCTCAAGGTTCTGTTGGGTCTATTTACTAAAGCTCAAATCTAAAGTCTTTGAGACTCTCAAGATTTGGAAGGCCCTAGTTGAGAATAAAAGTAGAAAAAAGATCAAAATACTAAGAACTGATAATGTTAAATAGTATGTGAACAATAATTTTCAGAACTTGTGTGAAGAATGTGGCATCCAAATGTAACATTCGGTCCCCTACACACCACATCGAAATGGTGTAGGCGAGAGGAAGAACAAGGAACTCAAGGAGATGGCTACTTGTATGATAGAGGACAAGGATTTGAGTCCTAAGATATGGGATGAATCCATTAACTGTTCTGCATACATTCAAAATAGGGCTCTACATAAATAAGTGAATGGAAAAACACCATACGAGGCTTGGTTTGGTCACAAGTCAAATATTTCACATTTCAGGATTTTTGGCTCAAGGGCATGAGCTCGAATTCCTTCAGAAAAAAGGAAGGAATTGCAGACAAAAAGAAAAGAGTGCATCATGGTGGTATATGGTGAATATTCAAATGGATACAATCTCTTTTATCCATCCACACACCAAAATTTCATTGAAAGAAGTGTGCAATTCGAAGAAGAAATTATTCCATATTTTGAACTAGCACCAGGGGAATGCTCTTCTCCTCAATGCCAAGATGATGTAAGTGATGATTCCATTTCTGATATTTATGATTCTGATATGGCTGAATATGATTTTTATGAACATGACTCACCCTCAAGGACCAAGTGGGCATATAAAACCATAGAAGTTGTTGGGGATTTAGCAGGAAATCCTTTAGATCTTAGGAAGACAAGATCACAATTTCGCAATGCTTATTTTGCAAGTGAAGTTTCCCTTGCTGAGAATTGATATATGATGGTTGGATATGATAAAAAATCATATCATGAGGAATCTCATGACCCAATATGGCAATTATCCATGCAAGAATATTTCAACTCTCTACAGGAAAATGAGACTTGGGAATTGGTTCCATTGCCTCCCAAGAGGAAGCTTGTGCAATGCAAGTGGGTCTATAGGACCAAATTTGCTGCTGATGGGGATTATATAAAATATAAGGCCATATTAGTTGCCAAATTATTTTCTCAAGTCCAAGTATTTGACTATACAGATACCTTTGCACCGGTTGCAAAGATGGACTCTATCAGGATAGTTTTATCCATTACTGCTAGTAAGCGCTGGGAGGCCCACCACATGGATGTAAAAAGTGAATTTATTCATGGTGAGCTACAGGAATATATATATATATGCAGAAACCTAAAGGTTTCCAAGTGGATCCTTCCCTTGTATGCAGGTTAAAGAAGTCACTCTATGGCCTCAAGCAAGCCCCAAGGGCTTGGTATGCCAAGATGGACAATTTTCTGATTTCACTTGGATTTGTTCGATGAAAATATGCTCCTAATGTTTATTTTAAGAAAAATGGTGATGTATTTCAGGTCATATTATTGTATGTTTATGACCTTTTTATTACAGGTAGCTGCACCAAATAAATTGGGTCAATTAAAGCATCTTTGCACAATGAACTTTCAATGATCGATCTAGGATTGTTGAAACAATTTCTTGGTTTGGAAATTGTACAATATGAAGCAAGGATCAAGGTAATACAACAAAAGTATCCTTCAGAACTGTTATTAAAGTTTAATATGGTTGAATGTAAGGCAGCCAAGTTCCCATTCATTTTTGGCATCAAACTAGATGAAATTGGTGACTCTCCATTGGTAGATTGTTCATTGTATAAACATCTAGTCGGGAATTTGTTGTATCTTACACATACTAGACCTGATTTAGCATATGATGTTAGTGTTGTAGCTATATATATGTATAAGCCACATAATATCCATTGGAATTCAGCCAATAGGATCCTTTAGTATGTACAAGGAACCAAGAACTTCGAGGTACTCTATGCTACTAGTTCTCCTCTAGAACTAGTAGGATTTTATGATTTAGATTGGGTTGGAGATCCCAATGGAAGAAAATCCACTTCAGTTTTTGTTTTAATGCTTTCCAATGGTCCAATATGTTGTTAAAGTAAGAAACAATACACTATATCCCTTTCTTCAGCTGAGGCCAAGTACAAAGGAGCAGTGAATGCAACTACACAATGTGTGTGTTTGCAAAGAATTCTTCGGGAACTTGATGTTGCACTTGATTCACCCACTATCATTTGGTGTAAAAATAAAAGTGCAATAAATATTTGCATAGATCCATTACAAAGACAAAGGACCAAGCACATAGATGATCATATGCACTACATTCGGGGCTTAGTGCATGATCGGGTGATTGCCTTGCAGTATTGCCCTTCCACTGAGCAGGTTATTGATATTTTCACCAAGTGTTTCACTGAGAACAACTTCACTTAATTGAGATCAATACTTGGAGTGAGTGATGCATGGAGATGGCTGACATTCACACCTTCATATTTTTTTCCCCATGTCCATTTTTTAGGAGAGGTTTTGTTCCCATGTGGTTTTCCTCTTTTCCTTGTTTTTCATGGACAAATAAAATTTATGTTGTATGAGGTGACTTGAGACTTTGTTTCTAAGGACTCCATGATATTTTTGGTTAAGTTGTACTAATTCAAGCTTAAGGGGGGGGTGTTAGAATAGCAATCCATCCTTAGTACCTTAGTTTATACCTTAGTCAAATTATTTTTCTTCTATGCATTAAATTTCTATGGTTTAGATTTAGGGAAATCGGTCTAGGAGGTAAGCTGGTTATTTTTATCCCATTCACACACACATTAGTGCTATATATTGGTAAACCTGTCACATGTGCAACCTCATTAATGTCTTGGAGTGCTCCTTCCTTGTTTTGAGGAATCTGGGTTTGACTAGGGGCGTTAGTGTTGTCTTTAGTCCATTTTGGCCCTCCTAGTGCATTTATTGCTCAAATTGAGCCACTCCCACACATTTATTTTCTCATCCACTCTTTTATTTGTCTCATTTATTCCCCAGCATGCCTCACCAACGTTCACACCATGGTTCATGACTGTTTGGGGTGATTCGAGAATTGATTGGTCCACCTAGGGGGGATGGAGGTCAAATCTTGCCATGACACATGTACACTCCCAAATGGATTCCTAAGCCTCATGATTTATTCCTAATGTAGTATATTTCTAATCTAAACACATTCAGATGTTAGACAGTTCAATAATATCCACTATTGTGTTCACATTGTGTGTGTAATTTTTACTCTTTCAATATTTTTTGCTATTTTTTGCAAACTACTTTGAATTGTGAGAGTCTCTTGAGATCCTAGATCCAGATGTGAATCAAATTCTCACATGGTTCCATAATATGCTATTTTGGTATTTTAGACCCATTTGTACTAGACTAACTTCCTCCCAAGAGGCAAGGTGACAAGATCCCAGGTTTTGTTTTCCTGTAGCGAATCAAATTATTCATCCATAGCTGCTTTCCATCATGGATCATGGAAATCCTCTTTGAACAATTGAGTACTTGATCCCATCATCATGAAACAACTCTCAGGGAAGAGTGGATCTGAATGGGATACTACAACATGTTCATTCCGATACTGGGACCTCGTTCTTCTTCTGCCAGCAGGATCCCCAACAACATTCACAACTGCTTTAATGAGATTTTAGGCCCATTTAGGCTTGTGATTTGGAATAGGTGTTGGATATAAATCTAGATTCTCTTGAGTTTCAGTCTCAATATCAAGATCATGCTAATATTGTTCCTCATCTTCTAAATATGAAACATTAGACAATACATCTTTATCTGCAATTGAAAGTTAAGGAGATTTTATATGTTCTTCTGCTTTGAATGGGAGTTGATATTGTATTGGATCTAAGTATGGAAGAAAATGTGAGAATTTATATGCCTTAGAGTCATGGATTGCAACACCCTTCACTATAATCTTCCCGGTTGAGATATCTGATATCTCCACTGAGTCAAGGCCAAATGTTACTCGCTTTGGTGGGCCAGTATGTGTCATCTGATATACAGACAACAAGTTTGCTGCAAGATAGGGAACATAGAGCACATTTTGGAATTATACATGCTCAAGTTTAATGGATCCTTTCCCGACAGCTGGGATCTTTGAATCATCCCCCATATGTATGCTAGGTCCTCCAGAGAGATCCAAAGAGGTGAAGGATTCTTTGGAGGAAACCATGTGGTTCCAAGCTCCAGAATCAATCAGATAGGAATTTTTCCGAGTGAAGCCTGCTTTCAAAGCATGGAACCTCTCATGTTCTTCAGTCAGGTTTCCAACTTCATACTTATTTACGCTTGAGGAAGGGAAATAATTTTTTGTTCAAGGACCTTAGATAGTTGGTTAATGGTCTTCTTCATACACTGACTTTCTGGATAAAATCCTCTCATGAAGTATGAGCATTAAGCTTTCTCAAATTTCTTGTTCTTGTTCTTCTTGGAACCAGAGGCTCCATTAGAAGGGTTATGCTTCTCCTTAGGATTTGAATCAACATTCTTGTTCTCTTTCCCTCTTTGCTTCACTTTTTCTTATGCATTCCTAGAGTCTCCAACTAATAGGGCCTTATTCTTGTATGCTTTGAGCACTCCCATATGAATCAATTTGTCGTGTTCCTAGATTAGTGATTCTGCAAATGCATCTAGAGATGGAATTTTCAAATTTGGGTTGGATAGCCTTCGAGGGTGGAAAGTAGATACAAAGACTGAAAATTCTGAGCCAAGATTGCTTAGAATTGAGAGCACAAGCTTCTCATCCTTCTTCTCAATCCCACATTTCTTGCATTGATAGACTAGGGCTTTGTATTTCATGAATAACTATTCAATTGTATCAAATTTTTTGGGATGGAGTGCAATCAACTCATTCTCTAGAACATGGCCTCTTATCTCATCTTGTTTTCCAAACAAGGATTCAAGCTTGTCCCATACTTCCTTGAGATTTTTGAGTTCTTGAAGGTGGAATAATAACTTCCTAGAGATGTGGATGCACACGAAGTCGAAGGCTTCATCTAGGTTATTCATAAACTTGGATTTCTCAATATACTGTTGGGGTTCGACTTCTATGCCCATTGTCATCCTATACAAGCCTCTATTGCGTAAGGAAATATACATATATGCCATCCAATCAATGTAATTGAAGGGTATAAGGATCTTGGGTGATAGAGAAGCTAAATTATCCATTTCATTGGTATACTGATCAATAATTCTTCAAGAAACTATGAATGTACCTACAATAAACCACTATAAAAACGCTTCAATTCACAAACATTGTCAGTTCAAACCTCTCCACCTCGACATGAGCACTTTTTCTGAGTCCATCACACCTCGATAGACTTCTCTGGGAAGAATCCAGAGGGAGCAATACAATGACTCCAGGAATTATGTGGAAACTCAACTGCTTCTTGTGCAAGCATGGAGGTTTGTGAAGTTTGTTGTTTCATTAAAGGAAATTTCAACTCAAAATGGGCCTTTCAACCCTAATTGAAATTCCATGTCATCATGTGTTATCCAATGAAATTGCTTTAGATTTGAAATACCATATAGGTCTTAAACAAATTTTTAATATAAATTTCGGGATAGGTATCATAAAAAAACTACTTTTTTGTTCATATTTTCGACATATCTCCCTATGTTTTTACTCAAATTTCGACAGAGAGAGATCATTGGATGTGGAATTAAATTTTGCATCCAACGAGTACCCATAGTTCATACTTTTGACGGACCCTGCTACCCCAAAAACAAGAAATACCTAAAAAAAAGTGATGATGATGTCCATCAAAAGTATGTAGTCTGGGTACTCGTTGGATGCAAAATTTAATTCCACATCCAACGAGCTCTCTCGATCGAAATTTGAGTTAAATCACAGGGAGATATGTCGAAAATACGAACAAAAAAATAGTTTTTTCTTTTCTTCCTCCAAAATTAATAAATATTATTTTATTATTTTAACTATTATTTTATTATTTTCCTTAGGAGGCCCATTTTGAGTTGAAATTTCCTCTAATGCCTTGAACATAGGCTCTGATACCATGTTAAATTTCATGAACCATATATCTACAAGCCTAAATGAAAGAAATCTAAAAAGAAGGATGCAATGGAATTGACAAATCAATGTAAACTGAACAATGGATTAATGACAAACAATTCACACAAATCGGACAGGTATTGGACATAATATCATTACATCAATCTTCATTAACATGTCAGTAATACAATAGTCGTACAATAAGGATAATTTGAATACTGTGGATAAGATTCAAATTCACCAACTCAAACTGACTGTTGTGCTAACTCAGTGTGGGAAAAATCACAGCTAGAGCTTACTAGTTTAACTCTGGATAACTAATTTAGTTCACAATCAGTTAACTAATGAGGTAGGTGAAAAAAAGGCACCACAATCCCTTAAATCATGCAAAATTGGTGCTAGGGTGATTGACAGTGAAATAACTAATGGCCATCTAAGAATAACTGAACATGATTGACTACCTACCACAGACAATTGAAGGTGACTACTAGTGGTACTCAAATAGGGTTCCTAAAATGTGGGAATTGGAACAAATGGCACCAATGGAACCAAAACTCATGTTGGAACAAAAAATCAAAATTTTAGATGACTCCTGGGCATGTCCCCTTAAATCTAATAAAGTGATAATGACCTCCTAAGCTAGGAAAAATGAACAAATAGACTATGTGGATAAAGGGAATATTAATTAATCCTAATTTTTTTTGAATTTATACTTTGTATGTTAATTTCTTTGCTCCAAACCTTTCAATGAAGTACATCAAAGCAATCATCCATGTTTGTAGTTGTGATTGATGGGTGTCCCACCATCGAGTTGCTTGACTAGTGAATTTTTTGAATAAGCTTTACAATTGACCTTGCTCACTGATGTTTTTAGATACTTCTTCCACATGAACTACCGGTGACTCACATCCCTTGAACCTCAAAGGGGAAGGAGTTTTCAGTTCACTTTTCTTCGGTATAAGAGTTGGATATTCTTTTGTTATTCTTTTGAAAATATTTGGTATCACAGTTATTACAAAAAATTTGTGTGCTAGTTGTCGACAGATAAATTCAACCGTCCAACATTCTCTTGCATGTTTTTCTTAAATTTCAATTTTCCAATTGTACAGTTCTAAGTCATAGTTTTTCCTAAACAACATAGGAGAACCCATGTGAATTTCACCAAATTCATTTGGTTCTATTGAATCTTCATTACCTTCCATGACTTGGTATAGTTGTCTTATAGCTCTATTGTTGTCATCTGATTCTAGTCAAGGTTTCCCTTGAGGTGGATTAATATGTACTATGACATTTTTGCCTTTGCATTTCAGTTTTATTCTGTTTTTTTCTAAATAAATGGAAGTTTTCATTTTCTATCCCTAGGGACGATTGACTAATGCCGAAAAGGATTTGGATCCTTCTCTTGGGTCAATGATTTCAAAATCAATATGAATGCTAATACCCATAATTGTAGTATTAACATTTTTCCAAACACCAACGGGTTCAATCAACCCTTGGTAAATGAATTTAAGATAAATGTCGCACTCTACTAGTTGTGGTCAACCCAAGCTTTCCTAGGTAGACCTTGTCATTATCATGGCCTGTGACCCAAAGTTGAGGATGACTTGTGAAATGTAGAACCCTTTGACTTCGAGGTTGATGAGGGTGTCAATATAGATTTTATCTTTTTGATTTAAACTATAGATATTTTTGGTGATCCTTTCATTCCCTTGATTGTTTCTGATGAGATACATTAAGTCGATTAGTTGTGCAATAACCGTCTTCTTTTGTTAGAAGTTATAGTAACTCATTAAGTATTTTATTTATGGATTATGTAGTATTTTATTTAGAAGTAATTTCTTCAAATATTTTTATAACATTGTTAAAAAAAAAAATCTTCGACAGATTAGGATACTTATATTATTTTCTGTGTATTATTGTGACATGGGGGTTATCTCCTGCAATCTTTGTGCCTTGCCTAATGATTACTTTTTAATTTTTAGTATTCAATACTTCATGTTTGGGAACAATAGAAAAGAGATTAAAATTATTTTTATTATGAAGTATCTCTAAAATAATGGGGCACTCTTCCAAATTGTGGCCCCCACCCCACATTTTGTACAAAATTTGAGGTTCATTATGTCCTTCCATGGATAGTCAGGATTCAAATGTTCTTCACTATAAAATATGAAGAAATGTGACTTTCCACAACCCCCTGGATGGTTTCCCCAATTGTTTTATCTTCCACGACCGTTATATCCACCTCATCAGCTGCTTCCATTGTTGTGTTGGTCGTTGTTGTGGGAGTCTTAACCTTTCAGTTCGGAAGTATATCTCTAGTACACTGTATGATAATTTGCCTTAGTCTTCAAGTTATTGATACATTCTACGGTTATATGTTGTGTTGTCCAATATATTCCACTCAAATTTGATTTTACATTGTGTGGCATTATAGGGGAAGTATGCCATCAAATGGGGCTCTAACCTTTCACAAACGTTGGAGAAATAACTTGTTTGGGTCGTGCAAAAATTATTTGATCTTCGCTCTTCTGAGAATCTTTGGGGGTCTCCTTGGAGTTATTCCATTTCTTTCAGATATGTGTTTCTATCATCATGATACCTTTTCCACTCATCTTAGGGACAATTGTATCTGGTATCGCCTTCCATAGAGCATGTAGTACACCATAATGCGATATGTCTCATGGTGAGGTGTTGAAGTGATTTTTGTATTGTTTCTATTTTTCCTTCCAATCATACCTCGACATGTCCAGTCTAGCAGTCTGCATTTGATTCAAATCTTAAATCTTTCTTTAATATTTCATGGCACTTTAATTTGCAATTAGAGGCCTACAACAACAAAATGGATCACAACAGTTTGGTCCATTTTGGATGGAACCTGACTAAGGAGATATTTGGATATTCTGTCATTCTCTCATATTGTTTCTCCTATTCTTTGAGTGATTTCTTTCCATTCATGTTTGGCCATATTCTTGGTGTTGTTTTCTTTGAAGAAATATAAGAAATTATATTTAATTTGTTGTTTTGTCTTGGGACCATCTTTGATAAAATTCATGTACTATGTAAGTTCTCTATTCCAGGGAATACCTAAAAACTACATAATTTGTTGATTCTCATCATCAATGAGATTATCTTGCCAAATGGATTCACATACAAACCAATGTTTCTTAGGGCCCCCATCCCTTTGAAAGATAGGAGTATTTAATAGAATCCGATAAGTGATTTTAACGGAACTAAAATTTTTACATTGTGTTTGAATACTTACTAGAGTGAAATGATTGAATGACCAAATTAAAATTTGAGTTTCGTTGCTAAATTATTGTGGACGGGAGTTGTACCACAACATACATACTTCTTGGACATAATATTCTTCACTAGGTCCGATCTCCGAGGTGTCAGATGCTTCAATCAATAATGTTGTTGGTAGGGGGGTACCTCCATATGATATGAATAGAATAAATTAAAATAGTGTCTTGCAAACTTAGGTGTGAAGGCAATCCAATTACCATGCAGTGGTCACTGAATCACCACCTGATCCGTAATTCATCCACGTTGATCTATTCGAATCCATATGTTATTATCTCATGGACCCAATCCCATGTTGAGCTCAACAATTTGTCTAATAGTCGGCTCGATTGTCATTATCATTGGTATAGACTCGATGGAAGTTGAGGCATCTAGAATTGCAATATGCAAAGATTCGTGGTCAACCCCAGTGCATGCGACCATTCTACCGATGTCAACACCTCACCTTCTCTCTCATATGGTTGAATTTCCCTCAAATCAAGAAATAATTTTGGCTACTAGACCATCTCAATCAGTTTCTTTACACTTATTTTTTTGTGTAGTGGAATTGCAATATATCTCATCTACTATTGTCAATCGTACCTTTTTTTTTCTTTCTATTTTCTAAATATATGTTATTTGTTTATGAGCTGTTGGCCACTTATTTCATCGAGGCAGACTTGAGTTTGTATAGGGTTTCATTCTCATGTTTTTTATCGACTAGCATCATTCTATTTAGAATACCTGGTCGATGACCACACCATTACTGACCCGACTCTTATTGTTCGACAGAGGTGGGATCAGCAAAGGATTTCATTTATTCATAAAGTATTCCCACTCGCGTTCTTTGAAATAGTGCTCATGATCTTTTTTCTTTTTCTCCCATTTGATGAAACAAGCATGTCCAACGAAGGTTGTGGGTCGACTATGTTTTTGAATCCATTTTCATTTAGAAATTTATATATCTAGCTTGGTATTAAATAGAAAATTCCTTCGTGAAGGTCGGTATAAAATCTGCTTCAAACTTGCTCAACTGTAGTTTTTTATTCCACGACTTCTCTTCACAGAAGTCTTCGCATATATTTTTGAGCCACTCATATAAATTCATTCTTCCTACGTTATAGATCTTGTGCATTAATAGTCTTTCATTCTTGGCGTCCAACTTGCTCATGAACAACATCAAGGAATTTCTTTATCTCATGGGTAACAACTTCTATAAATCGTTCATGTGATTCGGGGAAGAAATTTTCTTGGCCCTATGCAAGTGTCAACTTGTTCCTTCTAGCATAGTTATGTATGTAATTTGCAATATTTTGATTCCACTAGTATCTAATTTTTGTCTCACTCACCATTTACATATATATGAATGCTTCATAAACTGGGTCAGTACTAGAAGAAATAGAACCAATGTTGTAATTTGTGGGATTATAGTGAGTTATCATTAGTGCATTAACCACAATAGTTATAAACATACATCACACACATAATGAGAGTAAAGGAATTAGAGTAATAGAATAGGAGAAAGTATCTTTATTATCATAACATGTCAATCATGTACAAAAAACATATATTATTTCCCTAACTCACCATCTTGTTTTATAGTTTAATGCATAAAGTTATCCAGTTACAATGTCTTAACTACACATTTGATTTCCCTAACCGACACGACTAGCTGCGCTAACTACTTCCTAGTCGGTCAAGAGGACCTAGACAGTTGGCTGACTAGGATCCTCCAACAATCATTCTTGGAGGCTTATTTGTCATTTTGGGATATTGTCATCATAAACTTGGAAGTGATAATTTGCACTATAACACCCCTATAAGGTAAATTTGGGGTTATACATCCTTCACCTCCTAGGAGACAACTTCACTGTCTCTAATGGGAGATATCTAGTCCTTCTGGACCTACAAAGAGGTTGTTCTTCCACCATGAATCAAATAAAGTCAAGAGAAATAAACCCTATAGTCCAATGCTCAATTCAACCATAATTAACTCAAAATTTCTTGAAGATTCAACAAGCAGAAGCACTCTACCAAGGTTTATTCCAAGCTAGATAGGACTTGGATAAAAATCAGTGAAGATTTGAAAATGTGCATTTCAAATATTATCCTATGATATCATGGCCCAAGTCTAACCAATGAATGTGCGAGATATAGTTATGGTATCCCTCACGTAACAATCATCAACGGTGCAAGTAGGTTCATGAAGATGAAAACTCTCCAAGGGATTTGAGGCAAATGTTATGCATCTTTCTCAGGTACCAGAAGAACTTCCTGCTTGTAGTCACTAGGATAAACCTATGATATGTAACTATGGTCACCACTTCACAATTAAGAGTTGGGAAAAATAGTCGTGGGATGGTGTCACCCCAAGGATTCACCACTTATCCTAAATATCTTGTACATGGATAGCCTACTAATCAAGAAATGAGGGGATGATCTCAATTACTTATTCAATTTGATCGTTTTCTTAATTTACATGTGACGCACACTTTCCCAACAAGTGTTGCTTTATACTAATGTATTTTACACTCAATTATTCAAATCCTACTTTCATTTTTAGATTCATTGGAGAATTTACTCTCCAAACCTATAATAAAGGCCCTAGAACCTAGACTATTGTTGGTTTTCTATCAAAGAAAAACAAATCTAGTTCATTTTAATTATGTTTCCTTTATGAGTTGTCTTTTAATTGAGAAAAAATATGTGTGATAAGGATGTTCAAAGAAAGAAAATAATTAGATCAAATAAGAATATTTAGTTTGCTTACACTACTCTTATTCTTCTTTGAAAACATGTATCTTATTCAAATTAAATGAACAATTTATATATCCTCAATGTAATATCAAACTAATCATTTCTTTCATCTTCTAAAACCAACAAACATGCATTCAATAGCTCTTTGAAATGGAAAATGAAAGTACAAGTTCCTACTACAATGCAAAATAAGTAGGAAAATAATACAAACACACAATGCTTTTATTTATTTTCTCTTTATGAAAACCAACAATGCACTTACTAAAGCACTTTAAATAGGAAAATTTCCCTAATTGGAAACCTAAGGTTCTCTACTTGACCCTTGGGCTAATTGCAAAAGAAAACGTGGGAAAAATCCCTACTTCATAGGGCCAACACACTTACTATCAAGTAAAGGCACATGTACAAACCCTTGTTAGGAGGGAAAGTTGCATGTACATTCTCTTGTTGCTACTGAAAGGTGCATGTACTCCTTGAAGCACCAAAACTCAAAATCTCAAAAAATTTCAGGTGGATGAAGGGTCTATTATACTTGCAAACATCAACTAGTTTAGTTGAATATTGGGATGAGAGATAACAATCCAATTTCACTAATATTAGTGAATGATAGCTAAACAATAAACTAAGAGATAATGGATAATAATTACCAATATCTGGACGGTCATCCTAAATATATCTTATGTATTTAAATCACAATTCAAAAAAATAACACGCTTGTAACCTACACACAATATAAAAATACCTTCCTCAAATATTATGATTATATAGATAAATCAATATAAAACAATTCACAGTAATCATAAACTAACCCTAATCAACCTATCAACAAGATTGATTCCACGATCCAACATGCATCATAAACAATCAAACATTGATCATGATATGGGAGGGAGGATGATGGGACCACAGGTTCTTGGTAAACCTCAGCTTATCAAATTGAGGAAATTGATTGTTTTTGGGAGTTGACCATATCAAGGGAGCCATGCATACAGACCTAACTTACATATGGAATTACCAAATCAACATTTTACGGAGTAATTTTGGGGTAGATTGGGGTTTCAGTTATGGACCTAAACCTATTAATAGATAATCTCTTGGGTCAATCTACACATCAAAAACTTTGAACAAGCTATCAAGTTATTCATTTTTATGGATTAAGCACATATAATGTCTTTCGACACTGCCTTTCTTTTGGGATATTTTCTCTCCACTTGTATTGATTTCTACCTATCTCAACATGGGATAAAATTTGTTGGGTTATTGATTTGGGTTACGTAAAATGCGGATAGTTGTATATCTTTGTGGTTCATGATCAAGGTTTTGTAGGATGACTAATTTCCATTGGTATTGGTAGTCTTGTTGAGTTGAGTTTTATGTCAAGGGATTTCCTTTTGAGATTGTGACGAATCATGGATTCGACCATCATTTAGATCCATTCTCTATATATTTCAAGCAATGTTTTCCCTAATTCCTTAACACTTTCTTGATCCAATCAAGTTTCCTTTGGAGCATGATATCTAAATTTTCAATTGGTTGATTTTCTATGAATGTGTGAATCAACTATGTAGTTGAAGATGGATTCCCTACCATTGATTCTGAATTGTTGACCTCTATGGATTTAATGGGACGTGTAGTAAAATGATTAAGCATTTATGTTGATCGAGAGTCGACTACACCTTTAGATTAGATATTTAACAATCTATCCAAAAAGGAATCTACTAGGATCCAATGACTTGTATCGACTAAGCAACAAGTATTGACTATTGTTCTGAAGTATTGGATAATTGTGTCTTCTTGAATTTCATTGGAAATGTTTGACCAAATTCATTTTTTGTTGGGCCTAATCCAAGGTTGAGTGGTGAAGATGGTTATCCTTGATGAAAATGAAGCCTTAGATTTACCTAAATTGCAAGAGATTCTTGAGAATAAGTTTATTACCTTGCAAGAGTTTTACACATTTTCAAAGCAACTTGAGTTTGAGTTCAAGGAGAAGGACAAAGTTATCTAATCATAGAAAAATTCCCTCTAATGGTTAGTGTTGTTCAGGATTAAGCACCCTTGTAACCTAGGGTCTAGGGTTACCAACTTACTACTAACCTTGCAGACAATCAGCTTTAATAGAGAACAAAAAGGAAATAAGAAGAAAGTCTTGACTTACTCGATTACCGATGGTTGATCCAAGCTTGATATTTTTTCGTTCCTCTTCTCTCCAAATCTTCTAGGGATGCACGTCCTTCACCTATAAAGAGAAAATTCTCCAAGCACTAACTTATGCATGTATAGATAAGAGATTGGATAAACAATATATCCAGTACATATTCAAGAATATTCATTAACCATGATACATGAAAGAGACTCAACACAATGTTGGAAGAAGAATTCTCTTTATTAACAATCAGTGAATGAGGTAAGAGTACAACCCAGCTTCTGAGACAAGGACTCCTCTGCAACCAAAGGACTCTGAGTTCTGTTGCTCCAAGACTTCTAAAGATATATCACCAGCATAACTTTTCTCTCCAATCTTGATTGATTAATTCCCTCCCTAAGGCCTCTATTTATACTTTGGGAAATAGAGTGGTTTTGAAGGTTGAGGAGGTTGAAACAGTTAGGATAGTTAATGATTAGGGCCCAACTAATCTTTATTGATCGTGTTTTATATTCTTAAGGTCGAATCAAGATGTACGCGACTATTGATATAGGCAACCCGCATATGACACATGAGTTGCTTAAAGGAAGCCTGCGTATGCTAATGTACGCGGGTTGCAATGTAGATAGTCGCGTACAGTACGCAAGTTGTCAATGGAAATAGTCACGTATGTACGCGAGTTGCAATGGAGATAGTCATGTATGCAACTCAACACTTAGAAAAATAGTATGGCAGGTTGGTTCAAGGGTAAATGTATCCCAAGTCATGCCCATCTATAGTGTTTTGGAAAACTTCAATCCTAAGATGTCCTTTTGTGTACCAATATAAGGAATGTCGGCACTTGGACGGAGAAGTGTCATTTGGGTTGATAAAAGATGCCCCCTAATGTGTGAGTTCAAAGGGAAATGATGGCCAAAATACATTATAATCATTATCTTGGAGAACTCAGAAGTCCAATGGAGAAGAGGTAGTACCTGAAACAAATACATAATAATGTCATATACAAAGTCATATATAAGGATGCTATGTTGAATATACTGGAACACTGGCTCCTTTACAATATTTGAGTACATCATATGGTACGGGTAAAAAACCACATATATTACAAAGGTGGATCGAAGCCACAATATACAATAATGATGTGTCTTCAAAGATCTGGAAGCTATGTAAGTGATCACAACATAATCTTGCGCAACTTAGTCCATAGATATGAACCTAAGGTCTTCATCAAAAATCCCAAAGAACCAAGTATAATCCAAGCCATGTGAATAGATGTTATTGAAGTTGAACATGGATAGGATTCAACAGATTGTCAACCAATAGGTGATAATTGACAACTGAAGCAAAGGAATTCACCAATAATGAAAGTGAATCCTAAGGTGCGATCGTCAAAAAAATCTAGGTCTTTTCCGTCAGGAAGTGCTGATGCAGAACCATGCTGTGATGAGGAAGGAAATAGATCCTCCAACGAATCACAAGAGTGACTAGGAACTGGGTAAAGGAAGGGAAACATAAGTAATAATAGATAGGACAATGATGGAATCAGGATATAGATCAAATACAGGGTTAAATCCTTGAATAGTGAGCATGACACAAAGATGACCCAAGGCAGCTTTTAACTTTGCAGATAATACAACTAGACTTATCTGTCATGTAGGAGACATGATCAGATCCCCCAGGTATAACTGACAAGAGGAGGAGTAAGAAACTCGAAGTAATAGTTGAACTGAAAGTGAACACTGAGACATGAGTATCAGAAAAGACAGAGAGTGCTATGTTCAAGGAAGACATGCTGCCACCAACTGAGAACCAAAAGAAAAATTCTTCCTTATCTTCCCTGTTAAATTTTACCAAGTCCAGGAAATTCAGCTCAAGTCTCTCTTCATTTTTGACAAGCTTGAAGAGAAGAGGGAATAATGATTGATAGTGTCACTGATTCATGGATTTTATGAGCCCAAACTAGTACATGCTCACTTGGTGTTTTCATATTTAGAGAGTCTGAAAACTCTGAAGAAGACTCTAGGGGGGGTCCTTTTCCATCCAATTTAGTCTCCTGAGGCCGAAAAAGTATAAAACATACCATAGAAGAACTCTCTTAACTCCCGTAGAAGAAAAGGTGAACCTTTTTCATACTTAGTCAGGGAGGTCCGAAAAAGGTTAAATTACCACCTACCCAACGCTCCTTTGAGAGCAGCATATAGCTTGAGTTTTACAAGTGTGAAGGAAAGCAAGATCACTCAGAAAGATCCATTTGAGTACTAGACATGGGGCTTACAACAATAAACTCGATTTTTTATTCTTGATGTTTAACAAGCATGACAAAGACATGAAGTACACTCGAAATCTTTTTCATGTTTAGGTCCCGTTAGCACTCTGTTTGCAACAGTCGATTTACGGGCTTGACAGAGTTCGAAAAGGGTCTTGCTCATTTGAAAATTATGTGAACACCCTTCAGATTATTAGAGACACACTTTCCATGTTTTGAGACCATCATATAATGAAGAGAGCTCAATCTACGATGGTAGATTCCTTTGGAGGTGAAGACTTGCAGTAGCATAGAAGATAGAGAGAGGCGTCATAGACCAATGATCTGGGATCACAAGGAAGAAGAGTGATGATAGATCGTGGTTTTGGCCAAAGACATGGGAGAATGGTCAAATTTGGCATTCACGAAGTTTGATAAAAACATGCAAACAATGAAAGGCCGAGATCAGGGCAAAGCCCGATCGACGGCCCAAGACAGTCTCGCTGAACAAACATGCTCAATAGAGGGAACTTTCCCAAATTGTGAAACAGGTTAAAGGGTGGAAGAATCTAACGGCGGAGATGAAAGCAGAAGAAGATCTACGGTCCTAGTTGATTTCGCAAGGTAGACTTGTGCAGACAAAGTCGCGATTCCAAATCGCAAAAAGTGGTATCAACTGCAAATATCGAGGGTCACGGTGAAGAAGGGAAAAGATCCATGGCTGTGACTCTTTTCATGGTTTGAAACTAGCATGGACAACGTCAAGATCCTAATTCACGAAGAGGTGATGGGACCCACTCAGATCGACAGTTGTGCAGCAAGGTCGATCACGATTGATGGGTAAGAACGTGCCACAGTCTAAAGCTGCTCGTTGTATCAAGAGAGGATAAATTGGTGGTAGAAGTAAAGAAACATGGATGGTGGACATGAAAAGGTTCCCCAAATCGGAGGGCTGAGGATACCTCAAGGCTACAAGTTTCACATCCAGTGCAGAGATGACAGTGGAAGGGACGTTCATATGTGTGATCTACCTCCTGGCAGATTGGTCGATTCCCCCGATGCCATTTTTGATAAACCTAAGAAAAAGGTCCCATCCGATGACACAAAATTCCCCAACTCCGTAGATCCATCACATGGCTCTCGTAGGAAAAACAGTAGGGAAGCAGGAAGTTCAGGTTTTGAGGTGGCGAATCAAACATCTACATGAAATGAAGAGACGCCGTGAACTGAGTTCGCTCAGCGCCACCATCACAATGAATGAAAATGCAAGAAAGGTCAAATCCACATTCTTTAAAACCAGCTAGAAAGCCACGTGGGAGGTGCTTAAAATCCTACCCATATCAGATAAGATAATTAAACATTAAAGGAGAAGATCCCCACCCTGGTGTCACACATGCTACTGTCATGTCGACCGATATTCAAAAGTATAACCATCTCCACGCCATTTCGTCTTGCCCTATATAATGCTATCTTATGAATTTGTTGAGGTATGGAAATGTGCAGATGGTTAGGGGTAAAGGTTGAACTATGAGAAGTGTTGAGTTCCGTTGCATATAGCCATGGCTGTGTGGTTTGAGATGTTAGTTTGACAAGGGGTACTAATGGTTGGCGAACATAAAATTGTGTTCCTTCACCATCCTGTCTATCTACACCAGGAAAGTGCCAACCACCGGGGCATAGATGTTAAACACCCAAGGAGGTTCAACTATTTCCACACATCTCTACCTTCAAATGCACTATGCATGGGTTTTTACATCCTGAGGACGCTTCTCTGACACCTCCAGTTATAGTCACGACCTCTAAAGTCCCAACACACAATGGTGGTGGAGCTGTTGGAGAAAATGCTCAGTTTGGGATAGTGGAGGTCTGAAGCCTTCATCAACGCCCTTATAGTCCCCACTTAATGAATTTTCCATTGGAGAGGAGGAGGTCAAACACACGCCTAGCTACGTGGCCTGCAAAAAAAACCCCCTCGTAGGAGGGAGAAAGCGATACAAAGATGATAAACCTATTAAGACATTTATCATCATCAAGTGCATGGCCACCCTTTTCTCAATCCCCTGCTATAACCATGTTACTAGAAGAAGGAAGGGATGGGAAAATGATTGGACACAGGGGCGCAGGTCTTCTTGTCATCCTTTGAGCAACATGGTCTGAAAGAAGCAGGCTGGTCAAAGGAGGCAGAAAGGCATGTCTGAAATGATCTGAGTTGGTAACTGACTGACAGTAGGAAACATAGGGATCACTTTCATATACCATGATAAATAAAACTCTGCGCTGTCAGTCCACGCTACCACGCGCTACAGCTACATGATGTTTATTCACATTTGTAAATCGTGGCAATAGTTCCACTCTCTAGACTGTTAACTTATGATTGTGACTGGAAACAGTTTTTAGGTTTGTATCAGAGAGTAATCTCAACACTAAAATAGTATAAATACACTCCCGATAGAGGGAGATAGGAGTTAGTTGGTTGGTTGGGAAACTTTCAAGGGATGAGGCTCTCCGTTGTAAATAGTCTCTGATTTCCATGTTATGAATAAATTTGCAAAGGAAGGATTGTCTTTCAAGGAAGAGATTCATGTGGCGTTTCTTCTTTCAATATGTAATCTCTTTACGTGAAATGTTTCTCATGTTTTCATTCCAGTTTGTCAATTTCTTTCATGTCTGAAATGAGTGTATAATAGTTTGGAATTCATACATTTTATGCTCCGTCTGTTGTTTCAAACATTCATAAATTTTTCTTCTAAAGTTACGTAGAATTCATCATGTTGGTGCTCTGCATGATGGACTATTCCCTCTCATCTACTAATCACCCTCTAAATATCTCTTGATTGCAAGATCGATGGCTATCTTGCCTCTATTTGTAAATTCATACCATTCTTTACCTCCTGCAAAATGTTCCCTACCCAGACCCTCGACTCCATTTCCTAATGGTCCCTTACTCTAATAGTCCCACCTACATCTTACATTAACACACCCATTCCATTTAGGATTCTGGCCTCCTGACCATTCTTGATCGAATATCCTACGTGAAGTAAATATGGAAACAATCAAGAGATCCCTCTCTAACTGCGCAGGGCCAGAGGCGTAGTCTAAATCAGTTCTGTTGTTGCCCGAGAGAGAGCCCTTTTTTCCGCCCAACGTATGGGCATGATCTCAGCACTAACAAACCAGAGCACAAAAAAGAGAAAACTGAGCTCATACCGGGTGTTCCTTTTCCGTAAATTTAGTCCCTCGGGTCCAGAAAAGTGATAAACCTGTACCTGAGAATACTCTTCTCAATTCCGTAGAAAAGAGAGTGATCCTTTCTCATATTATTCCACATGGTCTAAGAAAGAGATAACCTACCACCAATGCAGATGCCCATTCACATATTCTTAATGAGCTTGAATATACAAGTTTACTCGACAGTCAAGTCTATTTTGCAGAGTTAGACCTGGGCCTAAAGAAACTCCATAAGGGTGGGGAGTCTTATAAAGGGATAGCTTGTAAAAAGAGACCAAAATGAGGCTCAATTTGGCGTGAAAAATAGCTAAGAAGACTCCCCTAAACCTATGATAGCTGCAGCATGAGTATCGAAAGACAATAAGTAGGTTATAAATGAAGATACTCATGGGAGGAAAGTCCTATCCACGGAAGAACAATGGCATAAACAAGGAACTAATGGTTAAAAATGCCATAGTCCGTGGTCAAAGTGTTGATGCTAGGGTTAAGATGGATTATGTATAAATGCAAAATGCAAGTGAAAAGACCCAAAAACCATCCTATATGAGCGAAAAACAACTTTTAACGACCATAGACCTATCACATTAAAGAAAAAGATATGGCATTAGTTTGATTTAGTATAAAAAATATGAACTATAGGGAAAAACCCACTTTGAAAATAATTTTTCTATAAATAGTTCAAAATATAAATTAAAAACTCACCATTTGATTTTTACCCGAAATAGACAAGTTTTACCTCTACCTTTGATTGCTCAGTGTGGATGACTTGGTGGATAATTCTCAAAACCGCAAGTGCCAGGTAAAACTACACTCCATGCTCTTTCATTTGATCCAAGCAAATTTCAATTTTTGGCCCAATTTTTATGTTTTTCAATGCCCTCAAAGCATGAATGTTGTGTACGTGGGTATGGTATATCAACAGTCACGTACACACGTTCTGTACATGGGTTTCCTGAAGGAAAGTCGCGTATAGTTCACGACTTGTCCAAAGGATAGTCGCGTACACTGTGCGACGTAGAAAAAGATTATGTAGGGCCAAAAAATCAATTTTTTATATGAATCTAATGGTTTAAAATGGCTTGTTTATCATATTGAAATATGGTGCTTGAGTGGAGAGAGAGGGAACATGAAGACATGGACCAAGAAGCTCTACAAGATGCCCTCACGGTAAATGCTTTGCAGCAAAGTGGGTTATTGAAATTCTTCTGTACCTCACCTATGCGGTCAAATGTCCGCCTATTAGAGTTTTTGATAAACTATTGGAATCACGATCTTGGTATGTTTGACCTTCAAGGTGAGTTTCTAGAGGTTACTTTGGAAGATGTCTATTTTATCTCTGGTTTATCATGACGGGGAGCTCTGGTGAACTTGGAAGTTACCAATAGAGGAAGTGACCTTATAAGTGTACAGAACTACATAGATATATACTGCAAGCCTGGCACTCAAAAGAGGGGTAGCTGCATCCCTATTGTTCGTATTCGCAAATTTCCCTTACAGGTATTGGCGAGTACTATAGTGAGGGTTGCAGGGTCATCATCACTTCACCTTGCAACTCGAAACCAAATGAGACTTGCGGTGGACTGTATAGAGGGAGCTCTATATGACTGGTGTTCGGGAGTAATCTCGATAATGAGGAAGCAGCTCTCTGACTGCAAAAGAGGAAAGCAGATTTTTTTTTGTTATTCCAGCATATTGGTAGCCTTTTTATTTGAGAGGGTGCCCAGTTTGAGTCCTACAATACCATTACCATTTCATTCTCCCTGTTAGCCTAGACTGAGCAGGTGGGAAGAGATCTTCCTCCACCAGGGAGGCGGTGGATTGGTCCAGGGCATATACAACAATGACTTCTACTTTTGGTGGGAGCGATAGTTACCATCCTTGGAGCAGCTTCCTTATGCGTGACTAGATTTCTGAGGTGATACCGACCTTGTCCTCCCTCCTAGAAGAGCATGGGGAGAGGTAGGTATTTTTGTTTTCAAATTTTTAAATTTTTTATGAATTTTAATTATAAAGATATATAGATATGTATAAGAGTTTTTAATCCTTTTAAAATGTCAAAATGCAGATATTGGACCAGTCCGCCCTACTGGGCATCCACGCATGTATGTGCGTCCTGTGTTGGGAGAGGACCAGGGTTTGATTAGGGTTCTTGAGGGAAATCTGGCCAGGCTTACCCAGAGAGTACCTACCTTACACATTGATCATATCCCTCCCGTCATGCAGGAGCTAGTGGTTGGTATACCACCTATCTGGATACACCTTATGAGGCGGGTAGCAAGAGCAGTCCTTGTGTATATCGATGACATTGAGGCTGCTGAACCTGAGGAGGCTAAAGAAGCCCGAGAGCAGGGTGATCAGGGTGATCGAGGGGACCAGCTGGTCAAGCTTAGAATTAGGAGCATTTTATGGACTTTGATCCATGTTTTGTATATTTTTTGTATATTATACAGTTATGACTGGATCTGAGGATCAGAAACTCGACCTATCTATATGGACAAATATTCACACACACACACACACACATATATATATATATATATTGTTGGTTTATTTACAAGTGTTTTGTTATGTGTTTGTTGTATATTTTTATGCAAAATGTGTTAAGTTCTAATCCAAGATATAATTAGCATATGCATTAGTTAATGAATTTTGATTTCTTGGAATATAATTGAATATAATAAACTCAAATTTCCAATAACCTAACTTGCATAAACTGACGTAGTAAAATAGGGTTCCGTACCTAATAGGCTCGATTGAGTTGGGAAACCGCCAGTTGAGAATCAATTCGAACTTCCAGCTGAGTGATACCATGTGACAAAGAATCCCATAAAATCTTAATGGCAGCCTTGTATTCGACCACATTATTGGTAGCAGGACCTAAGAAAGCGCCTCCGGAGGGAACTAACTGTCTTGAGGGCAAGTAAATGACCCATGCAGCTGAAGCCAGATTACAAGTGTGGTGAATGGTGCCATCAGCGAAACCTACAAAGCACTTGGAAGACATCTGCAACAATCAGCAGATGGTATAAAAACACAAACCGATGAAATATTGTACATAAAAAATACATACAATAAAATACAAGAAAAAGCGCTAAGCCTAAGCATAGTACTTTTTCAAGTAGAGCCCATTTCTAGGCTCATGCATCTTATTCCCTTCGAAATCTATCAATTCATATGTTCCCTTCTTCAACACCTTTGACATGACACAAGGTCCTAACAACATAGACGTGAATTTTCCTGCCCCCAGGAGTTCTTTGTCTTGATCCCAAAGCAAGACAAGCTCCCATTCAGAAAAAATCCTAGGCATGCCCAATTTATCGTATTGGATTTTTACCCTATTTTTATGAGCTTCGTTTGCGGTCAGCACATCTCTACGTTGCTCATCTAGATGTTCTAAAGGTAATAAACGTTCTTCCATCTCAGTTGTATCAGGTAACACATAAATATAAATCTTTAAGGACAGGATTTTGCATTTGACCAAGGTGACTGCTTCCACTCCGTGAATGAGTTGGAAAGAAGAAAACCCTGTAGCAGTTTTCACATTGGTCCGATATGCCCAAAAGGCAAGATACAACATGATGTGCAAGTTGGAACAAGTTGCATTAATAGTACATTTGAGAATAGTCTTCAAATTTTTATTTACAGCCTCTACTTGACCGTTTGCTTGAGGATAGAACAAAGATGAATGTTCTTGTCTAAACCCTAGCATAGTGGTCAATTCGGTCATCATGCTATTTTGGAAATGAATACCATGGTCAATGAAAATCTCTTTAGGGATACCGAATCGTGCGATAATTTGGTTGAAAACAAAAAAATCTGCAGTTTCCCCGTCAGCTTTAAAGGTGGGAATTGCCTCTGCCCACTTCGTGAAATAATATACAGCGAAAATGATATGTTTGTGCCCCCCAGCTGAGACTGGGTTGCACGCCACGTAATCTATCCCCCACTTCATGAAGGGGCCCACTGAGATGACAGGAAATAATGGAGCAGGATGCGAACGTATCTTTCTAGTGTAAAGCTGACAAGGATGACAGCGGTTCACGACTTCCACACAATCTTTAAATATCGTGGGCCAGAAATAACTGGCACATAAGATCTTCTGGGTCATTTCTAACCCAGATAAATGACCCCCACATGCTCCAATATGGACATCATTTAGGACATTATCTGCTTCTTCGTGGGTAGGACATCGACGCAAAATGGAATCTACCCCCCTACGATATAAATTATCTCCAATAATGAGGTAGTTCTTGGCATGTATGTGAAGTTTACACTGCTCTTCCCATGAGAAGGCTACAGGGTACTTCAAAGTCTGGACATAGATAAGTATATCTCTGTACCAGGGATCAAAGGTGGAAATCAAAAAGATATTCTCATCTGGGAATGAGTCTTCTTCAATGGCTACATCTTCCTCTACTGGAAATTCTGCAATGAGCTCAGCAAAAACTAAGGATTTCTTGGATTTGGTAGTTTGGAAATCTAAGTCAAAATCCTGAATAATGACTATCCATTTGTTGAATTTGCCTCCAACTATGTGTCGAGACAAAACATATTGAAAAGGATTAACATCCGCCACTACCGCCGTGGTCCTCAGGAAGATGTAGTGACGCAACCTTTGAACAGCATATACAGCTTCCAAGGCCAACTTCTCAACATGGGAATACCTAAGTTTAGGGCCGGCTAAATCACGGCTGAGATAGTAGACGACATGCTCTTGGATCTTATCGTCCTCCTGGACTAGTACTAGCCCTATGGTCGACTCAAATGTGGCCAGATACAATATAAAATCCCAAGAGTAATCTGGTGGACGCAATAACGGTGCCAACAACAAAGCTTTTTTTAATGCCTCGAATGCAAGTTGTGCAATTTCATCCCATACAAATGGGGTGTCCTATTTCAACAGGTGCATGAAACCTTTAGTAATCTTGGCATAATTTACAATAAAACATCGAAGGAAATTAGACTTCCCCTGCCGGCTTTGAAGCTGCCTGATAGAACAAGGAGGAGGTAGATTTATGATGGCCTCAACTTTCAAAGGATCCACCTGAATGCCTTTGTTGGAAACAATGAATCTGAGTAGTCTCCCTAACTCGACACAGAAAACGCACTTGTGGGGATTCAAGCGAATTTTGTAATATTTGCATCGTTCAAAAATCAAACACAAGTGATCTGGGTGATCGATCCTATTACAAGAATGTGTTGGCAGATCATCAAGGTAGGGTTAGACAATGGATTTAATGCGGTGAAAGGAAAAATTCATTGCCCGCTGAAAGGTTTCCCTTGCATTTTTCAATCCAAAGGGAATTTTCTTCTACGCGAAGGTACCCCAAGGACAAATAAAAGATGTTTTATGTTGGTCTTTCGGTTTAATTTGGATTTGATTATACACAGAGAAACCATCCATAAATGAAAAGACTTCACTTCCCGCACAAGCATCAATAATTTGATCTATAAATGGCATGGGGTAGTTGTCCTTAGGACAGGATTTGTTTAGATCTCGAAAGTTAGTACAAACACATATAGTCCCTTGCTTTTTGTCAACAGGAATAGGGTTGGATACCCATTCCGTCAAAGATATGGGGTAAATGAAATCAGCTTTCAACAGTTTCTCAACTTCATCCTTAATCATCGCCATTTTACACGGGTTGACGGGTCTCAACTTTTGTCGAATGGGTCTAGCATCAAGGTATGTTCGGATTTTGTGCTCGACTATTGATGGATCAATTCCTGGCATCTCCTCATATGACCAGGAAAATAAGTTATGGAATTCCTTAAACAAGGCCGTATAGATTGTGATCTCCTCCGGAGAGCAGTTCACGCTGATGTGTACATTTTCCACAACGTTTGGGTTTACAGAGATGTTGATAGGAATTGTAGCATAAATGTTTGCCATATTCCCCTTAGCAAATATTCCTTCCCTTAGTAAGGGATTAATAGGCGTATCAACAGCACCTGCCAGTCTAATATGGAACTCCTAGTTCTCGATCCTGCTTAACTCTGGAAGAAAATAGGATCGATGGTGAAGATCTTCGCAGATCTTATCTTGTCAGCACATGGCTTCCAGAATGGCTTCATCCGAAGGTAAAACCATATCTAAGCAATCTCTAGAATGCAAAGAGTTATCTTCCCAAGTAGGAAAATAAGCTTCTTCCGACTCCTCTGAGACTGTGAGAGGGACCGGAATGGGATCAATAGCAATATGAACGATATCTTTATAAGCTACTTCTGTTGCTGATAAGGGCACTTTAGGTTAATGGTGGGAAGAAAGAACCCAAGGATCTGTTCTATCAACAACTGTTGCTATAGACTTCCCTACACTAGTAGAACCTATATAATAAATCGGGGCTGGAATATCAAATGTGCCCATCAATGATGCCCCTAAGCTCTCTGAAGCAAGTCTAACCTAATAAACCAATGGTACAGTGGATTCATTAGTTTCCATGCATCCTTTTAGAGTAAAACTGAGTCGGTCTACAGTAACCAACTTCCCTTCGTGTGGAAACACTACCACCCAAAAAACGGTCATTGCAATAGCTGACATGGCATAAGTCCAACTTCTCCCCAAGAGCAAGTTATAATCCAAAGGTGAATCAATCACCTCTACCTCAACAGACATAGCTTTCCCTGCCAACTTAATTTTGAAATCTGGTAGGATACCATGTGGACAAAATGACCTTCCATCGAAAGCAGTAAGTAGGTGTTCGATGGAACCAGCTCTGGAGATCCAAGAGCTTTCCAACAAGACAGGGACATGACACATGTAGAAGCACCCTCATCGACAACTTCCCTTCCAATGGTTTTTCACCATGGATGACATCTATCGATAAGGCTACATGATATGCCAGGCGAATTTTGACATTAGACAAATTAAATTTCGCCATGAGGCTCGATGAGTCCATACTTCCTACACGGGGGCTTCACTTGTTGGCCAATATCCTATCATGTTAGCTCATATTGTGGGTTATAAAATTATCAAAAATTGAACCAATATATTGCAGGTATTGGGGGGATGAGGGGTTTAAGGTGGGGGTGGGTAGGGTGGTTTATAAGGATTGAGGTATAAAAGGGGTGGGGAGGAGGTTTTAAGTATTGGGAGGGGGTTTCAACAAAAATATTTTGGGTCAATATCTCTCGAAATTAAGGGTATTCTTTAATATCCCACGATCGCATGTGCTATGTGAGAGGTTCTCTAAGTGAAGTCCCCGTGACTACCTAAGTTTGCTAAGAGTGCTTCCCATTGGGTGAGACAACTCTGTAACACCTCTAAAGCCGACATTGCACAAGGATTCTAGGCTAAATATTCAACTATAGAGTAGTTTGCTGCAGCCCTAGCATTAGGATTGTGCAAGGTTTTCTTAAAGACACCTTTCGGTATCTTGGGAATAATTTCGGGCAGGCTTCTCAATCGTGAGGGGGGTTGGAAGTTTCACCTATTGACTTACCCTTATCTGAGGTCTCTTTTTCATAGTTCTTGTTCCTTGTCTATAGTAAAGTCTCGGATTGAACCATGTTTATATAATTGGGGTTAGGATCATTTGGGGTGCCCCCTGCTGCATTTGAAGCGGAAGCAGAATTCTATCCTTGGGGAAAAGGATCCTTTAGGATAGCCGGTTGTTGGCCTTTTAACAGTTCCTGAGCTTGTTCCATAAGGGGACATAGATGGGTCAAGTGATCTTCATGGCATAACTTACATGGGAATTTCACCTTCTTCTTTTCTTTTTTCCCCCATAAGCATTGTTTGTGGGTTTTTGCTTGTTTTGGTTTCCCTCACCCTTTTTTCCTTTCTTCTTTTTCCCACCGGGTTGTTGATTGCCCTTCTGAGAGGTTTGTGCAAAAACATTTGCATTTTGGGGTGAGGGGGCGGACTTTGCTACCTCCGTTGTAGAATGTTTGACAGACAACTGATGGATCTGTTTAGCCAAAGATTCTACAGTGGGAGAATTCACAGAACCAACCACACCATCGACATGGGGTCCAGGCTTAGGTTTCTCTACATTGTGCATTGGCCTCAGTGCCTCAGGGATAATTTCATATAAAATACCAGACTAAGAATATCTCAAATCTAGTTGTTGGGCTCTGAGGATAGCTCCTTCCTCATTGGTCACTCCCGAAGTAGATACATCCTTAGATATATATGGAAATAGGGATTTAAGGAACCATTCTAATAAGAACTCGAGAGGAATAGTGGCTTTGATAAGGCTCTTCCATATTCTCCATTGTTGGATGTGATCCGAAATATGAGTGGACTTGTCCTGTCGGAAGGTAGACAACAAGTTTGTCCCGAAATCATATCGAATAGGAAGTTGGAAGTGACTAAGGAATACATTAGCCAAGTCCCAAAAACTGTTAAACGTAGCAGAAGGCAATTCAATATACCATTTTGCTGCAGTACTGTTTAAAGTTCTTTGGAACATCCTCAACCGAACTGAATCTTCGTTCAGTGAGTTAGAAGAGAACCACAAATGGAAAGTGGTGACATGAGATCCTGGATCATCGCCAACTTTGCCTTCGAATTTTGGGATATCCGATGGTAGCTTGGTAGGAACGGGTGGCCAGGAGGAGTTATGTCTCATCGGTTCATTCATTAGTTTTGACAAATCTGGCAAATTTAACATTGCCAAGAAAGGGAGCTTGGGTCTAACCGGAGCACTAAAAGTACCAGCTTGGGGATTAGAGGGACTTGCCCCCATATTCCCATATGTGAAGGTGGGGTTACCCCCTGCTGCCGGTTGCGAAGTGGTTGGGATGCTTTGGAAAGGATTCCATCCATAAGCCAACGGATTGTTTATATGCGGTACAGTAGATGAGGTTCTAGCTGCCCCAGTCGAAGTTGGGGTTTGGAATACAGGAGCAGGTATCACTCCGCTGAAAAGTGAAAAAGGAGAGCTTGTGAATGGAGCTGAAACCAGAGTTTGAAAACCTTGACCATAAGGATTAGGGTTTCCAAACTGCACCCCTACATATGCGGGTGTTAGGCCTACGTATGGAGTGGATGGGGGAATGTGCCCCCCATTCCAAGGAAAACCCTGGACAAAAGATGAGGATCCTATAGGACCACTCTAAGTAGTGTGTGCGAAGGAAGTAGGAACTATAGGTACACTAGGAATCCTAGTGGCCATACCACTAGAAGCACCTGCTAAACTTGTGGGAGGTGGTGGTTGAACCACTCGGCTAGCTGGAGTTAATGGTGTAGTGGGTATACTTGTTCTAGGGGTACCTACCAGGGGAGGTGGCACCCCTTCAGCTGGAGTGACTGAGGTGGAAGTAAAATAACTTTCTCCTGTAGTAGACATTATTCTGCCCAAAGGGACACCAATCATGGGTGGATTGAAAGGATGAACCTGAACGATCATCGGATCATTTAAGTCAGTTAGAGATGAATTAAAATTCCTTGCAAACTCGTCATCCTACAAGTATTCTATCTCAACTGTGTTTAAATTAAAACAGTTTTCCCTAAGTTCTAGTTCACCTGGAACTTCACTAACTCCTATCAGTTCGAAAGAACCGTCTGTGTCTAATTTCTGCCTTTGAGGGGGAGGTGGAGGTTCCAATGTGATCAGAGGAGGAAGGTTTTGTAAACTTCGTAACCTTCTGATAGATTGGTCCTCCATGATTGTAAATTTAACTCTTCACACCCTAAGGTCGGTTAAAAACACAGACAAACCACAGAGCAATCACTACAAAATTTCCTAAAGTCTCAACAATCACAAGGGGTATAAGATATGCTTTCTTGAAGAAAGCTGAGAGACAGTTTCTTGGCATCCTTGAAGAGGTTCTTAGGCATAAGCAAAGGAATCACCCACATCCCTCCTACACTTTCAACAAGGGTTACCTTCCAAGCCCGTCCAAGGTGAACCAGAAATAGCCTTCCAGTTTACCTGTGTATAAACCCTAGATGTCCAAGCGACTAGAGTCTACCTTAACTATATCAATAGTCTGGGGGGACAGTCGCAAGCCTGATTCATACGCATGGGCAGGGTAGAAAATCTTGAAACTCTGTCCAGGACAGAATCCCCAGATGCGTAAAAACCTTGGTCTACGTTTTGACAAGGAATTTGAGGGTTATCTCCTCAGTCCAATGCCTCCACGTGGCCTCATGCTTAACTCCCGTTTGAGAGGAGCTTCCTAGATGCTATCAACACAGAGAAGGATTTACCTATCGATTGGCCAACTACGTCTGAATTTAAGTACTTATGGGGAGTTTTCACTTCCTATCCCACAAGTCTAGCCTAAGCTAGTAGGTGTATGACCCTATAAAACAAAACTTACTAATATAAATTATAGCGTTCATTTTAAGGACTGTTCTTAGTCAAAGGGAAAGCAGCGTGAATGACTATGATATTATAGACTTGATAAGAAAAGTAAAAAAGGTGTATAAAATAAATTCCAAAGCAAACTATAACTACTTAAATCAAGCTTATTTTTCTTTTCTTTTTTTAAAAATATGAACTAATGAAAATGCAACTAGGAAAGAGAAAGCTAAGACTTATTTTTGTAATTTTTGAGATTTTATTCAAAAACTGAAAATAAAAACTACAATATGCAATTCAAATGCAAATGTTTCCAATGCTTTTCCTTTCACTTTTCAAACTCTTCAAAAATTACTATGCACCTAAATGCAAAAATTCTTGAGTATGCTTGAATAATTAGGCTACATAAAGCAAGAAAAATGAAGTCTAGTAGACTTATAAGAACCAAAGATCAACCACCTAAGGAAGAAACTTGGCGAACACCTAGCTTGGGAAGACACAATGAATGAAATCCACTAAAATCAATAAAAGGCAAGTGACAAACCGAAACTACTTGGAAATAGTATGGGGTATAAGGTATCTAGAACCCTAATCACTAATTCAGATACACAGCACTTGGACCTATCACCCAACAGGATAATCCACCTCAGATTGCTAAAAAGAAAGAAAATCGAAACAAAAAAAACTCAAGGGCTTACTGAAAAGCACGAAGTATGGTTCACAGGGCTTTCAAACCTACAGTGAAATGCCAATACTAAAAGACCACAAAGCAAGGAAAAATCCAAAAAAGGACAGGGATAAGCAACCCTACCCAAAATTTTGCTGCTAAGGTATGTACACGACTATCTAGTTGAACAACTTGCGTACTATACGTGACTATTCAATATAGAAACCCGCGTANAAAGGACAGGGATAAGCAACCCTACCCAAAATTTTGCTGCTAAGGTATGTACACGACTATCTAGTTGAACAACTTGCGTACTATACGTGACTATTCAATATAGAACCCCGCGTATACAAGCCTCTGTACGAGACTGTGTAGCACAGCAACCCGCATACAGGAGAAAATTTTTTCAAAAAAGAAAAATTATGAAGGTCTCTAAAACACTACTGCAAGTCCAAACCAAGACATAAAACCACACACTGAATCAAAGCAAATACTGGGCAAGGATCTACAGGACTGACCCACAATAGGCTAGACTCCCCAACGGAGTCGCCAATTCTATTGTTCAGGTTTAAGCACCCTTGTGACCTAGGGTCTGGGGTTACCAACTTACTACTAACCTTGCAGACAATCAACTTTAACAGAGAACGGAATGGAAATAGGAAGAAAGTCTTGACTTACCCAATTACCGACGGTTGATCCAAGCTTGATCTTCTTCCATTCCTCTTCTCTCCAAAGCTTCCATGGATGCACCTCCTTCACCTGTAAAGAGTGAATTCTCCAAGTACTATCTTATGCATGTATATCTAAGAGGTTAGATAAACAATATATCCAGTACATAATCAAGAATATTCATTAACCATGATACATGAAAGAGACTCAACATAATGTTGGAAGAAGAATTCTCTTTATTAACAATCAGTGAATGAGATAAGAGTACAACCGAGCTTCTGAGACAAGGACTCCTCTGCAACCAAAGGACTCTAAGTTTTGCTGCTCCAAGACTTCTGAAGATATATCACCAGCATAACTTTGCTCTCCAATCTTGATTGATTAATGGCCTCCCCAAGGCCTCTATTTATACTTTGGGAAATAGAGTGGTTTCGAAGGTTGAGGAGGTTGAAACAGTTAGGATAGTTAATGATTAGGGCCCAACTAATCTCTATTAATCGTGTTTTATATTTTTAAGGTCGAATCAAGATGTACACAACTATTGATATAGGCAACTTGCGTATGACACACGAGTTGCTTAAAGGAAACCCACGTACGCTGATGTACGCGGGTTGCAATGTAGATAGTCGCGTACAGTATGCGAGTTGTCAATGGAAATAGTCACATACATACGTGAGTTGCAATGGAGATAGTCACATACGCAACTCAACACTTAGAAAAATAATATGGCAAGTTGGTTCAAGGGTACATGCATCCCAAGTCATGCCCATCTATAGTTTTTTGGCAAAATTTAATCCTAATATGTCCTTTTGTGTACCAACATAAGGAATGTCAGCACTCGAACGAAGAAGTGCCATTTGGGTTGATAACAGTTAGAATCTAGTAACACATGAAGTGATAGTTTATGATGCACAACCAGATTTTGTAGGTTACCAACACAGCTACATAACTGGATCAACATTGTTAGAGTGCAACAACTAGAAAATTCACACACTTAAACATTCATGCAAATGGAGATGATACAAAACTAATTACGGACATAATTAAAATGTAAACATTTAAACAAAAGGAAACTTGGGGACAAAATCAAATTCTTCATGAATAGTGTGGCAATGTTAGACTATGGCTTACCATTTGGAGGTATTTATCTTTACACAATTCATAGAATTAGAGGCTAAAACGATCAAGCCTCAATTACTTGGTCTCAAATTACCAAAGCTTGAATTAGAATTTACACTCCTCCTCTTTTGTTGTAGAATGTTGGAGTTGAACCTCTCTTCAAGTGTATACATTCAAATTACAATTCATCTTTGATTGTTCATTTCACATGGGAGTCCAACATTCATGCAATGATCCATACCCTCTAGAGTTGTCTCTAAAACTTTCCCATCATCGACGCATGGTCAATTTCTCCTTAAGTGCTTCCAAATTTCACCTCACATAATTATCTTTTACCTCATGTAACAAGCCATGGATCTGTAGCTAGGGAAATAAAACATGTCCTTACCTTTTGTAGCAACACATGGGTCTGTAACCAATGTGAAATGAAGTTCCACATTTATCCTCCTCATTAGCAATGACAAGCTCCTTATTTCCTCCTCCCACACAAACTAAATAATAATACATACTGGAAACAATATTTGGATGTTAATTGAGTGAGCCCAAGGATTTTTTCCTTCAATTTAAAAAGATGACTTTTCAAGGATTTGGTCTATTCAAAATTGGGCCAAACCATTGAAGGAATCGTTTCACCATGCACATAGTTTGGATGATGGTGGAACTCTAATCATGCTTGTAATTTTCTAGTATAGATTATTTTCATGTTCATGGCCAATAAAAAGTTCCTCTTGATTCAATATTAACTTACTCCCACCCAAGGTTGCCAAAGAGGAGATCTTCACTCATAAGTGTTCCACTAGCTTTTTTTAGAGCACTTCCTTCCTTCACAATTCTGTAACAAAGATAACATAAATTGTGTCTAGTAATATGACCACCTCACGATTCACTTTAGCATTCTCATTTATCCATTTAGGGGTTATGCTAATATTCAATGTTTAAAAATGATTAATAATCTATATGTGTGTGTGTGAGAGAGAGAGAGACTAATTTTCTATAACTCTATCACATTACTTTAACTATGAATATATATTATTGCTTCTCTTTATACATTGACTTTCATTATCGCTAATTTTAATTTTAAATATGTACATAAATATGTTTATTAACAGAATATAATATCTAAGAACATGATTAAGTTAAGATCCATGGTTACCTATAATCGTCTATAAACCCATTATTAGTCCTTGCCTTTCGATTGGGAAAGGAAAAGTAATTAGTATGTCATTTTTCCTCTTTGATTGCACACAAACTTAATATGTTTTAACCCTAAGTTTTACTCTCTCTTCTATATTGCACATTTTACTTTATATTATTTTGACCAATCAAATGATTTGAGGTCTTATTTGGCCTCAAATTGAGGTAAATCAATGTTATAGTGTATTGTTTTGGTTAAAACTATGGTTAGAAGATATAAATTGATTCCATTGTTAATCAAATTTGATAAAAACCTGAACTAATGCCATCCCAAATTTTAACATTAGTTTGATTTTTAATGTAACATTTTATTTTAGTCACCAACTTGCAAGTGGTGAGGACTTAATGTAAGCTCAAGTGCCACCACATGTTTGTACTACAAGCTATCACATAGACATGTTACCACACACGTTTACAAATGGACTCCACATGTCTTTACAAGTGATAAGTTATAACTTCAAAGAATTACAATGGTTTCCCTCACTCCTTGCAAACGTAGTATAGATTTACATGGCCTCTACTAGGTGAAGTGGCCTCATCCACAAACAAGTCCTTTTCTCTACCTCCTCTTTGAACTCTACTTTACATGGGCCTTTGTCCCTACAAGGTAATGTAAGGTTGCTCGCTTCCTCCTCTATCTCTACTTTTGCATGGGCCTATGTGAGTTTACTAGCTGAAGAAATCTTCTAGAATGAGCATGCCCATGCAAGGTTGTCCTCTACCTCCTCTATTGTTGCTTTTACACGGGCCTCTTCTTTGGATCAATAGGATTACTAGCTAAATAAAGCTTATGGAGCAAGCAAGTCTACATGTACTTTCGTAAAACACATTTAAATAGTAGTAATTTACAGTTTTAAGCTCTAATACTTCAAGGAGAGCGTCATCATCCATTTTGGATACATATAAGTTAGTACTTAGGAATTGACTAAAGTATAGTTTTTGAATGCATCAATAACATTCATGTAGATTTAATATGTAATATGTATGTACCTTCTTGTTTATATTACTAGGTAGATTGATTCTCTAAGACACCAAGCCACCAAGCCAAAACCAACATCCACCAACAACACCAATGCAAATCCACCACAGAAAATACTAAGATAGAGCTAGTGAGGGCATGAAAGAAAAGATAGCAGTTTCAAGAGCAGATGCTTTATTGACCCATAACCATCGATATAAAATCAAGCGGTAAAGGAAAGCAATTTAATTACATCTTCTCTTCATCTAGTAGCTAGGATGGCCATGGAAAGAAAAGGTAGCAGTTTCAAGAGCAGATGATGTTATTGGCCCATAACCATTGATATAAAATCAAGTGGTAAAGGTAGCCACTGGAACCTCACTCTATGGACCATCCATGCAAGTTTACCTAGTTATTTAGCTACATTTGCTACTAGACTGAGGAATGCTTACCAAGATGGTGGTGAGGATGCTTCTTTCTTTGCTCACACTTATTTTCTTGTCACCTTTACTCCTATCTATATTATTGTTGATATTGTTAGTGATGCCCCTACTATCAGGGATGAATCTCGATCCAAACAAAAAATTTCTTCTACCATATACTTTATTGTCTTTGTAACCCTTACCTCACAGCCTTGAGCGATATGTAAGTAGAAGTGGTAACAATAAAAATACTACAGGATTTCTTGTAGTCAGAGAAATTTCTTCTACTAATGTTCTATTAGTTGAAAATAAAAATATAGTTAAGATCAAATGGTTGTCAAAACTTAAAAAACAATATATTCAACATAACAATATAAAAACACATTCTTCAAAAATATAAAAAAATTACATAAACCTATGCTATATGCCATCTCAAAACATGCATGAGTCACTTGACTACGAAAGACGCCTAACTATTTATTATGTCAAATCGATCTATTTTCTAAATTCAATACCTTCATATAATACTTTTTAAAGTCCCTATCTTGAAGAGGGACCACCTTGATGTAGTGTACAAATGCCCAAGTTGAAAAATATTGTATGATGACAACGAATATATAATATATAGCTCCCATTAGTCAAATCATCATGACAATGTAATAAAATTATTCCAAATACACGGTAGGTATAAATGTTGTAACATGAAGATAATATACATTCCATTCCAAAGTGTTTGATGAAATATAATGACACCTTCATCATTCATTTAAATTGATGCTTCTAGGTTCCATGTTACCCAATCATATTTAGGTAATGATTCTTATATTTATGAGTCCATGTTACAACTATTTCAAACTATCTTTTTCTACGATAGAGACGCGAGTCTTCAAGAGAATCTCATTTCTCAAGTTTGGTACGAGATGTGGAATTATTGACATCAAACCAAGTGATACTTGTCTTTATTGTTATGTCTCCGACAAGGGGATATATATGAATCGGTCAAAGTGATTATTTGGTGTAATTTGTAGTCATTTAAAAAAAACATGAAATTTAGGCTAAAGTTGTGCATTATTTAATTTTTTTAGTTTTTTAAATGTCTATTTTTTAAGATTATTATTGTTATAATATATATTTTTTCAACTAAATGATTTGAAATTTCAGTTGTATATGAATCCAAAATTTTCGTGAGTTATATATCTCTTATTTAAAATTAAAATTTTGATTAGATTAAAAAAATATTATCTATGGAAGCCTTTTTATTTTTATTTTAAAAGCACTAGAAATTCATAAAGTAAAGTTGTTTGTTTTTAAATAAATTCATAGGGTGAGGTTGTTTGAAGTTTACACATTTTGTTTTATTAATAAATCCAAAGATAAATAAGAATTTATAAGATAAATAAGAATTTATCAGTTTTTTTTTATTAATAAATCCAAAGATAAATAATAATTTATAAGTACAAGTCATTGATGTTTACAAGTTTAGTTTTATCTGTAAATTTAAAATGAATAAAGTTATAGTTTGACATTTATGTTAGGTAGATATCCACTTCAAACATAAGTGATATTTAATAAATAAAAATAAAATTTTGAAGATGATAAATTTAATTGTCAAATTAGTAGCTATTATTAACTACTAATAAATGCAATTTGATTCATCATTATTATTCCAAAAAAATATACCACTTTCAATAACTTGCTATATAAAAGTTAATTACAAATGTGATGGAAAATCATTTAAGCACGAGTTTTAAATAGTAAAGTTGTATTAGTCTAATACATCTTTTTTCTAAAAATTATGTTGTTTAATAATATATAATTCCTAAAATTCATTTATAATAAATTTGGATGAAAAAGGATGTTGTTTTTAATTTTTTTAAGAAAGGTTGAAATTTTAAAATTATTATATTTTCAAAATTGAAAAAGGTGATGTTAAAAGGAATTGAGATAGATACATTATAAAAATGGATAAATACATTGTAAAAAGAGGTAAAGAAAAACCAATTTTTTTTGTTTTTAAAGTTGGGTTGCAGTATATATGTTTTCCAAAAACATTACTATTCTTATTTTGAAAATACACAAGTTGATTTTGTTGCTATTTATTCTATTTCATAGAGTCCCTTCTCACCTTCCACATTCATAGTTATTTTTGGATGTGAGTGTTCCTTAATGGGAAGTGCATAAGTATTGGATACATGTAATGAGAGAACACTTTTATGACCACTATATGAAGATAATTGAAGTGTCTTTCACTATTTTATTGCACCTAACTATGTCGTCTATAAGTTTCAATGTAATAGCAATTGGATTGACTGCATGACCCTTTTTGTTAATGAAAGTCTTCATATTTTGCACCATAAAAAGAGAAATGTTATTAGTTCTTTGAACTTACACCAACATAGATCCAAATCCTAGGTTCTAGCAAGTGCCGAGAAGAATCAAATCTCCCAAAATGCAAACCTCTTCTCAGGTATTGCAGGTATTGCACTCAAAAAAGTTTATAATGAACTTCCTATATAAGAAACCAAAGTTACATCAAACTAGATAAAATAAAAATAAAAATAGACTTAAATTTATATAAATTCATATATTACAAATAAAATGAAACCAACAATATACTTAGAATATATTATATAACTAAATCACTTTTATATGATTAATTATATAACTATATCAAAATCTATATTTATGGATTAATGATCATGATAAGTATTTACTATTTATAATTAATATTCAATTGATTTTGATGTATATAATTGATTTTTGTGTACATAATTGCACTATACAATTAGAAGAATTTATTTGAAACATTACATTCACTCAGTTACAGTAAACATGACCATGATGGAATTTTAGTGTTAAAACTAAAATAGTATATGAGATTTATATATATAGATAGGAAGGATTTGACCAAGAACCTTTTGATATTTAGCATGACACCCTATTAATTAGCCAAAGTCCGCTATACATAAATTGCAGAGAATTGCAAAGAATTAAGAACAACAAAAATAAAATAAAACAATTAACGAAATATCTTAAATTCTCAAATATTTTCCAACTAATACCAATGATTTATAAACATAAAATCAAACATCAACCAATGTACGAATCAATAAATAAATTAAAATCAATAAATAAATGAAACATTTTAAATTTCCAAAGTCTTCAAACTAATCAACCATCCCATATTAAAGATTTATATCAACCCTCGGATATTAAAGATTTATTTTTCCCATAATGTTGCCGTCCATAAACAATACAAATCAATAAATAAATGAAACATTTTAAATTTTCAATGTCTTCAAACCAATCAACCATCGATATTAAAGATTTATTTTTCCCATAATGTTTTAGTCCGTAAATAGTAACTGTTTATTTATTTCTTATTTTCACTTTCCACAAAAAAAACCAGGAAATCCCCCCCACAAAAAAACCAGACAATGTATGTATACCCAGAACCTTACCTTCGTATACCGTTCGTTATTATAGCAAGTGAAGTTACAATCAAAACACGCTCTTAAACTATAAACTATTTATTACATTCCTCCATAGTTACTGCACTGCTATTTTAAAAGTAAATCTAACTTGAATAATTTAGATTTGCATATATAACTCTATTATTACTGAACTGACAACTTTAGAACATACATTTGAATGACATCAATTTTCTAAGGTGCACTACTTACCTATCACATCAAAAGTATAGGCCCATCTCACTTCACTGATCTTCATTCTTATGACGTCATCAGATTTCGATGATGATAGGATTTTAAAGATAATAAATTAGTGCAATCGATGGTAGTCATCATTTCTATAATTTCCAATGTTTATTGGATTTTTAATAATTGTAGGTATTTGGCATTATTTCATGCTTCCAAATTAAATTACTGTCGATGTGGGCTATTTCAGCAAGATGTTTGCAAGCAACTTGGTTATGCTTGTTTGGCTTCAGAGTGAGGGAAACTGAAAATCAATATGTAATCAAAATGGGTGCTTCCAACAGTTCTTCCAGAAGAGGCTGTCAACCAAATTCGGATGAGATTAACAAAGCAATTGTTCTATAACGTTGGCTTACCTTGACAGTGCTCAGAGAAAGGCAGCTATTGAAAATAACAAGTACCACTTTGTTTGTTTCCTTCACGTGGCGGTTTTGTATCCAAGATATGTTTAATGTCAAAGTGGCAGGGGGAGATGNAGAGAAAGGCAGCTATTGAAAATAACAAGTACCACTTTGTTTGTTTCCTTCACGTGGCGGTTTTGTATCCAAGATATGTTTAATGTCAAAGTGGCAGGGAGAGATGAATTTAGTAAGAATTACGATGAAGCTGACAAAGATGTGCGAGGTTTGTTTCACAATGAGCTTTTCCAAAGAATAACCACAAATCTTCCCAGTGTATCTTACTCTCATAGTTTTAAAGCTAACAAAATAATATTTTCAGGTCATAGCTCGGCTGGAGCATTGGCTCATTTGTTTCTAATATGTTACATGTTGAAAACTCGAGAAGAAGCAAAACACCATTTTTCTATTGGCTTTGGCTCCCCTTTTGCTCTATCTAACCTAATTTATATATTGTTGTTATTGGTTTATTTTGGGGATAATTAAAATTTTTATTTATTACTTTTTACTAAATAGCGGACAAAATATAAAAAGTAAAAAGTAACTTTACATAACTTTACAAAATTACAACATCTACATCATAATGGGCAAGTAAAATGTAAAGTTACAACATCTCACTTGCAAATGTTTCAACATTTCCCTCATAATCGGAAATCATAAGTAAATAGAAGTAAATATTTATAGCCAACATTTACATGAGGAACGTTACATAATGTTACAACTTCTACCTCATAATCAGAAATAATATTTATAGCCGACATTTACATGAGGAACGTTACATAACGTTACAACATCTCCCTCATAATATTTATAGCCGACATTTACATGAGGAACGTTACGGAACCTTACAAGATCTCCCCCATACTGGGCTGTAGAGCACCTCTCGGCGCAATCATTCCTTTGCTCCAATGCTTCACATGGCCAACTTTATCAATTTCCTTTTCTATTTAGTTCAACTATAATTTGATATGTATTATGTCGTGTTTCTAATTTGTATATCATATGTAAGTTGGAACATTATCATATGTTTTATTATTTGAGTAACGAGAATTTGCACAAACATGTATAGAATGGGTAGGCATATTTGAGTAACAAGTTTTTACACACACATATGACATGACAGGTAGGCAAGGGTTATGCAAAACTATGAAAATGAAATACTAAGTGTTTTTTCATCTATAAAGTCTTTAAGTGCTTATCGTGATGACCATTGTCTTTCAACATTTCAAGAGTCTAAATGTTTTATGTTTGGACTTTTTTTTCGCTAAAATTATCAAAATTCAACAGTTTAATCTTTGCAGAAAAAGATTCAACAACCTTTAATAATGATGCTTTCTCGATATTTCTTCAAAAACTAGGCTTTCTTAAATCTTTCCTAGCCTAATATAAGAGTGTATGATCTTTATTTGACAATGAATGATTTGTTGACAAAATTGAAGCGACTTAAAAATGGAGCTAGGGTTTTGTTGGGTTGCGCTAGGGTTTTGCAGATAGGCCTCGGGTTCTCGGTATGGTATCTTCTGCACTTCTAATGGAATCTTTGTTGGTTACTAAGCATCGGACCATCACGTGCTCCTTCACTCCTTCCTGGCATTGCGGCTCTTCCTTAGTATCTCTTTCCCGTCACTATTTTATTTGGACTGATGCTCCGGATTCTGCGGACCTTTGGGACATGAACCTTTGACTCGGTTTGCTTTTTCTCGTGTATGCTCTGTGGGACTCTGCATGCTCCTTTCACGGGTTCTCCTTTTGACCGTTGGGTGAATTTTCTGGTGGAGGGGTACTGGAAGTTACTTTCATCATTAATTTATCGGCCACATCTTTGCATCTAATGGGCTACTGCTCCTCGAGGGCACGGTTCCTCGTCTGTCTTTGACAAGGTACTTATCTTGTTGGGACGCTTTCTACCGTCACTATTTACCTGTTTTATTTCGGGTTTTTTTTGGGCATGTTAGTGGAGCCACTACCCACATGGATTTTTCCCTCTATTGAAGAGGGCTTAGTACCAACCATGTAAAACAAGTGGGAATTAGGGTTTCCTTCATAGTTTTCTCCTTTCTTGCACTTTTTGGAGTGTCTCTTGGGTATTATGTCAGGTTTACTTGGTTTGTTCCTTCATTGTTCTGTCTAGTCGAGTTCCCCCCTACTTTTTCTAGCCCCATGTATTCCTTTGGGTTTAACGTTCTTAGTTACCATTTCCCTCCTATGGTTTCTCTGTCGGGGTTTTCACCTATGGTTTTACTGTCGGTCGTTCACTTGTGGGTTTGTTGTCGTCAACTTGCCCTTATGGGATTTTCATAGCCTTCTTCCTCGGAATGGAATGGGGTCCTCGTTGTTTGGTCAGTATTCCAAACCAACTGGGAGACAAGACCACCTTCCCTCCCACCCTTCTTCCTCACATCACTCCCGTAGTAAATCTAAGGTCTTAAAAGCACTTGACGCTAAATGCAGATATGTACTTGGAAGGGATGTTATGATGGATAGGGTATCTAAACTCTGTCATTGGGCCCTTATCGGTCTCTTGGCGTACTGTACTCTGAAGAAGGAGGAATGGGTGGAATGGGCTACTACACACTGGAAACCCATTCTTAACTACATCCATACCATCAGTATACTGGCCAATAGGTGGTTGGTTTTTGTTTTTATTGAGGATGTCGATGCTACTCACATTCTCGACACTCCTTGGATTATAGAGAACAACTAACTGGTCTTGAGTTGTTGGCATTCCAACTTTGACCCGCTTAGGGAGAGGGTTTTCAAGAGACACCTCCGGGTGTTGTTTCCTGCTCTATTGTTTCCCCTCTGGAATAAGGATTTTCTGATTGGCATTGCCAATACCCTGGGTGGTTTATTGATGTTGAGAAGGATTTCCATCTCATCTTTGACAAAAGGATGGCAAAGGTTCTTGTCGATTTGGATGTTTCAAAAGAACTCCTGGTAGAAATTGACATTGTTTGCAATGATACGATCATTACTCAAATATTCCTTTTAGATGTAGCTATTTCCATCAGACCGGTCATCTGAGGAACAAGTGCTCCTCTCTCCTCCATGGAGTATCCTTACACAAAGGCTTTTCATCCTATGAGTCTCCTTCCATTTCCTTGCTTGCGGTCCCTGCTGGCTTCTACTAAAGCTCCTTCACCTTCTGGCCTATATGGCTCCTCTTCTCCTACTCCCTACGAGGACCTCACAAAAGGAGAGCTTCTATACATCCAGGATATAGAGGCTATTACTAAGGCTTCAAATCCTCCACCATATGTTGATCCTCCTTTGGTAAGTTCTTCATCCCCTTCTCCTTGTCCCCCACCGGGTTCCTCCTCTCATGTACTCACTACACCCTCCTCTAAGTCACCTCCAGTATCTACTCTGGAAGAGTTCTCACCTCTAGTCAGGAACTCTCCTCCCCCAAAGACCTCTGCTTCTATCAGTCCCACCTCCTCCCCATCATTCAAGGATCCATCCCTCCTTAAATCCCTTGCGATTTTTTTTTTTCTGATAAGTCACCAGTATCCCCTTATACTCTCCCTCTGGATTTGATCAGGTTCGAAAATGTCACAATTCAGCAATCCAAGAAAAATAAATCATCTTATGTCCCCTCTATGGATTCAGGCCCTTCTGGCCTCTACACACCTCTCTCTGTCGAGATCAAGGCTGCTGCTAGATCCTAAAACTCCCCTCACCAAGTACTTAGATAATCAACACCTACTGATTAGGTTGGCCAATGAGAATCCTCTTTATGAATATACATGGGTTTGGAGGGCTTACCAAACAAAAAGCCCTCAGATCACTATTCTCTTTCTTGAACCCGGACATGATCTTGATACAGGAAACTATGTGTGATTATGATTCTTCTATGCGTTTGTTCTAAAAAATGAAGTCTGGTTGGGATTTTTGTGCCCTTAACTCCCTTGGTCATTCAGGTGGCCTTCTCACTGGCTGGAATCCCCAACTTACCCACTGCAAATATTTCCACTCTTATGTTGGCATCCTAGTAAAGGCCATATCCAAAGGTATTGACTCTGTTTATTCAAATATAAACTGCTATGGACCCTATACAAACATATTTTTTCTGGGAAAATGTCAGTGCTAGGGGCATTTTTTACTTCCCCAACCTCATCCTTGCTGGGGATTTAAATTTCACACTCTCCGATGCTGAAATTTGGGGGAGTAAATCTCGTCTAGATCATATGGCTCCCTTTTTCTCTCATCTCCTTAGCTCCAACAATTTGGTGGATTTGGTACCTCTTGCACCAGGCCCTACGTGGAGAAACAACCGTGCAGGCCTTGATAGGATTAGCAAAAGACTTGATATATTTCTAGCCTCTCACCTACTGATTCCTTCCTTGAATCATTATCGATCTTGTGTCACCCCATATGAGATCTATGACCACTATCCTGTGTGCTTGGAATGGAACTTTGTGACTACTTGTCATCTTTACCTGTTCAAGTTCAATAGGGCATGGCTATTGGAAAATGATTTTGGCAATATTGTTCATTCCTCCTAGGAGATTGATGTTCCCCCCTGTTGTGACCCTATGTCTGTGCTCACCTACAAACTTAAGAGACTCAAGGGCATGATAAGAGATTGGGAAAAGAAGATGGTTCTGGCTAAGGACAAGGAGACATCAGAGATTGATTTTTCTATTCATGAAATCCTCTCTGCCCGGATCTTGGGCATTTTGACTAAGAGTGAAGTTGCTCAACTCTCACTACTGAAGGCTAGGAAGGAGTCTTTATTGGATCACTAGGTTCTTACTTGGAAACTAAAGAGAAGAGTGGATTGGATCAAGGAGGGTGATGCGAACACCAAGTTCTTTCAATCCTATGCATCAGCTAGAAGGAATTCAAAATCAATATGGGACCTTCAGGATCAGGCTGGTGATATGATTTAGGAGGCGTTTCAGCTCAAACAGATGGGTGCTCAACACTTTGCTAATTTGTTTAAACAAGATGGCAGTACTAACATTTAGGATCAACTAAAAGTCATTTGACTCTTCCCTACTTTTGTGCAAGAGGAAGATAGAGATAATTTTAATTTTGTTATTACTCTCTCTGAAATTGAAAGTGTCCTAAAGAGCTTCAAAAATGACAAGAGTCCTGGCCCTGATGGTTGGCTACTGGAATTCTTTCTTAGTTTTTTTGAGCTTGTGGGGCCTGAAATACTCAGGGATGTTGAGCAGTCTCTGCACGAAGGTAAGGTCTCAGGTGCCTAAAATGCCACCTTCATCACACGCATCCCTAAATTTGATAAGCCCCTCACTTTTGCTGACTTTAGGCCCATTTCTCTATGTAACTTGATTTGCAAGACAATCTCCAAGATTGTTGCCATCAGATTGAAATCTTTCTTAGATAGGTCTATATCTGCCAACCAGTTTGGTTTTCTCCATAACAAACAAATTATTGGGCCAGTGGGAATTACCCAATAATTATTGCATTCCATCAAGGTGAAAAAACAAAAGGTAATGGTGCTCAAGTTGGATTTAGTAAAATATTTTAACCGTGTAGAATGGACTTTCCTTAGACTTCTCTTACTTCAGATTGGGGTGCCTGTGGACGGTGTTAATTGGATAATGGGTTGTGTCTGTTCATCAAATTTTGTTGTCTTAATTAATGGGACTCCTTCCAAATTATTTTCAGTCTTGAGGGGTATCATACAAGGATTCCCTCTGTCTCCACTCCTTTTTATTCTGGTTATTGAAAGCTTGAGTCTTCTTATTTCTAATGCACAACAAAGGGGGGTTCTTACTGGAATCAAGGTCAATTCTAGCTATCATTTAACCCACCTTCTATTTGTGGATGATGTCATACAAAGAATACAATGTGAAGGCAGATGGCTTATCTAAGGAGGCACTTTCAATGGCTTTTGGCCTCCTTCAGTACACAAAATTCACTGAAGGTGAATGTGTTGGGAATGGAACTATTCAATATTATTAGCTTTGTGATGGCCTACTCTTTTCTACATCATTGATGTATATTTTTCATGAGTATGGCAGGATTGTGTATCTCATCCTTTGGATGATTGAGGTGGACTCTACTCTCCTTGTATCAGTAGGGCTTTCCCACAAGTGTCTCATCAGATAAGCCATGTATGGTTTTGCTTATGTTCTCTGTAGTCATTTTGAATATTGGGATCATGGTATTTTTCAAGGAATCTAATATTATACTAAAGTATAGTATTCTAGGCCCATTGTTTTGGAATGAAAAAAACATGTTTATAGATAGGTAGGCAAATATTAAATATGAAACATAAAATTAACACTGAAATGTGTAAAATTTGGCGAATATTATGATAAAAACAAATATTCTATGTAAATATAAGCGATATTAGACACTAAAAATGACCAAATAGTGAATTTATTTTTTGAAAAAAACCCAAAAAATAACCAATTGGCGAAATTTCCCCCATAAAAATTACCCTTATTGGGATAGTGTTGGAGTGTAATCCTATGCTCCTCCTTTCGACTATGGAGTTGTTATATTTTTCGGGTTGATGATCTCTCTGTATTTCTGTGTGTCGTGTCATGTATCAGCATCTCATTGTTGAGACTGAGATTTTCCTTACAATTGTTTGGATTTGCCCATTACAAAGAGGATCCTCTTGTAATGTAACAAAGCTGTAAACAGTTACCTTTGATTCAAATGAATAACAATGAACAACTATTTCTCTCATGGAAAAAAATGAATAATTTGTTGTTAAAAATTGCCAACTTGACCATGGAGTTTGGTTGATGATCTCTCTGTATTTCTGTGTGTCGTGTCATGTATCAACATCTCATTGTTGAGACTGAGATTTTCCTTACAATTGTTTGGATTTGCCCATTACAGAGAGGATCCTCTTGTAATGTAACAAAGCTGTAAACAGTTACCTTTGATTCAAATGAATAACAATGAACAACTATTTCTCTCATGGAAAAAAATGAATAATTTGTTGTTAAAAATTGCCAACTTGACCATGGAGTTTGGTTGCTTTCAAAGGACGTGAACATCTCTAGTGAAATGAAAATTAATATTCATGGGGCAGATGAGGAAGAAACGTCATTACATTGAGTTCCACATTAACAAGAGGTAGTTGATATAGGGAATGACCCAAGCAGGCATGCTTAGATGTCATGTCATTTCTATGTTGAATTTCTTGGACATGCCAAATCATTCATGTTAACGAACGACTAATTTCAACAAACTCAATAATTCCATGTCCAACTTTAACTTCAAAAAAAGACACATCAGACGTAACTCAACTCCATGTCCATATTGCATGAGATTGACGGTTTGAAACGTCCACCCACCAAGCCGACATAATAGTTGCAGGGAAGAGAGCAGCATGTGGACATTATGGAACTTTGACTTCAATCAATCTGAGTGTTGTAAGCTATTGTGGATTATTTGGAAACGTCTACATTGCCAATTGATTTGACCCCCAAGACCTCATTCTTCCTACTGCCATGAAAATGATTAGACAGTCGACACTGCTGACCACCAGACAACGGCCTGGATCCATTGATCTCATATACCTGCAACGATGTCAGCAGCTCTCTGATATTCAATTATTATGAGAGGGAGCCATCGACATTTGAAGCCCAATCAATCAGATATTTCACCATCCGACATTCTGGTATGTATGTCAAGCTCACTGATCGATGGGGCATTACAGGGAAACTGTAGAAAAACGACTTAACTTATATTTTGTGATCTTGTGATGAGAGGTACAAGGAAACTGTAGAAAAACGACTTATATTTTGTGATTTGTGATGAGAGGTAAGTATTTGTTGAATTTTTTTTGAAGTGATGCACACGCCATATGAGATCTATATTTGCTGAAGATTATTAATTATTGGATTTATAGTAGCATTAAATACACTGTTACTAAGTGTTTATTTAACGTCATTTAAAATAAACAAAACAGTGTTAAATATACAATAGAGTTCCCATGATCCATCCCATATGTCAATCTGCTTGAGATGGGTAACTCTATAAACCTGTCTTTTAAGTTCCAAGTGGCAGTAATGGTAGGCCTGTCTTTTAAGTGGCAGTAATTGTGTGCATGATGGTGGCATGTGGGAGGTTTATGGGAAGGACCTCTATTCGGCCCCAATCGAATGATCAAAATCTGTTTCATTTGTCTTGGTTTGATGATGAATTTTGTAAGATACTTTGTAGCTCCAAAGCGTGTGGTTATTGTTTTTTTTTTATGTTTTAGTGACAGTTTTTAGGAAAATATTCACATTAAAGGGGATTCAATATCTCCTTTTGTCAGTAAAAAGGAGATGTTTTCTATTATAGGTAAATATAAAACACTATTACAAATCTATAGTATAGTTGGGTTTGTTCAAGTTTTGACAACAATATTACAAATCCTTAGTACAGTTGGGTCTGCCCAAGTTTTGACATCAAACTATAAATAGTGGAGAAAAAGTGACAAAAATAGAAGATTCAATATTAATAAAGCATCATAAAATCCATTGTCTCTTAATAACCAAGGGGTCTAATGAGAGAGACATTGCTTAAAGCATAATATCTCTAACATTAAAGGGGATTCAATATCTCCTTTTGTCAGTAAAAAGGAGATGTTTTTTATTATAGGTAAAAATAAAACACTATTACAAATCCTTAGTACAGTTGGGTCTGCCCAAGTTTTGACAACAATATTACAAATCCGTAGTACATTTGGGTCTGCCCAAGTTCTGACATCAGACTATAAACAGTGGAGAAAAAGTGACAAAAATAGAAGATTCAATATTAATAAAGCATCATAAAATCCATTGTCTCTTAATAACCAAGGGGTCTAACGAGAGAGACATTGCTTAAAGCATAATATCTCTAACTATCTCAAGTGAAGAGAAATTTACAAAGTTGTATTGTTTGCTTTTCCATTACTAATCTAACTTTATCAATAAACACAACTATTTGAGTCAACTCTTTCATTTCCCTTATATCCCTATCCATAATTGATTGAAGTTCTCTATAAAAGTGTTTCTTGACAGTGTTATTTGAGTCAACTCTTCCATTTCCTTTATATCCCAATCCACAATTCATTGAAGTTTCTCTATAAGAGTGTCTCTTGAGACTGTTGTATAGAATAATTGATTGAAGTTTCTCTATAAAAGCCTCATAAAAGCCTCACTTTAAGATGGTGTATATAATGGTGGACCTTCATTTGTTTCCTCTGGAGCATCAAGCTTATGATTAGGGATTAAGTAATTCAATTTAAGCTTCTATGAAGCTACATCCTATGCATGAGCTAATATTTCCATGTTTTTTATTGCTAAGTTATAAACATTTCAATTAGTGGTTTTTAGAACTAACAACAAAGTGTCTTTATCTCTTTCCTGGGACTCAAAGAGAATGGATAATGAATTCCCCATACACAATGTGTGTGTTCCTCAACAAACATGCTCAACCAGCAAGGCAAGGCATGTTTGTGTCTTTTGTAAGAAATTTACTATGTAGATGCACTGGTATTTATGTCCATAGTCTATAACTTTAAAAAACACAATAAGTTTATAAATTGAAAACATATTTTGTTATTAAGATGAAAATTAAACATAAAACTTTGAAATGTAATCATAAGAGTACTAAAATCAATAAACCTAAAACTTACACCCAAATAATATAGTTAAATTCATGTCATCAAAAGTTGGTTATAGATTAATGGTAAGAATTTTCAATCTCACTAGATATTTCTTCTAATAATATCTACTCAATTCTTAAGAAAGTTTAGGCAACCACGTATCTCAAATTTCTCTTAAGTTGACCTTCTTCATAACGAGATTGTTGTAATGCTCTTTCCACTCAAACAATTTGTTCCCCATATTTTCATTGTTATGCTTTCTCATCTCTTGTTTAAGTGCTCTATATAATAATAATAAAATCAAAGGAACAAGATGGCTTCTTCAAGTTGATGCCTACAACAGAAGAGGGGAAACCCTTTTTTAAGGAATCATTGCCTTTAAAATTGTCTAGATTTGCAATATTGTCATTGCAATCTCCTGGCATGAGGTGAAAAATTGTTAAGCCTTCCAACACCAACTATGGTGGCATGTGGAGCCCACCAATGCTCCTCTTCCTTTCCTATTACAAATTCTGCAAACAATCATGATGCAAAAGTTCAACCAACTTGTCCATTATTTGGCCATCTCCCATTTACCTAGACGAATCACAAGAAGGAATTTCTCATGCACTAATATGTGAATGTAGAAATCAACAATGGTTTTCCATCTTGAGGATTACTTATTTTTCATATCCAAAAAAACTTCATCTAATTTTAATATTGTATTCATTGGGTTATGTTATAGACCTAATATAAAAATTTAACCAAATCTTATTTGTCTTGATCAAAGAAGTTGATCCACAACAATTATTCCATTGTGATGGAAAGTGGCATCCACATCAATAGTTCCATCATTATGGAAGAAACATTTACAACAATAGTATGAGCAACCTGATTTTTCTCTAGACCATCAATCTCAAATGATGTAGTTGTAGAAACTAGCCTTATGAATATTTCAATGGGAGAAAACCTAGGCTATAAGCTTTGTGGATGAAAACGATCCTGGGGATATATTAGAGCATGCAAATATCTATTGATGAATTGACAATCAAAATGGTTAACTTCTCATATTCTCAATGCTCTCTACAGGTTCACAAGGTTAGAGCCTCTATGTGGGCATTATCAATCTATGTTAAAATGATGTCACTAGATCAATGTTTCATATAAATAAGAAATTTATAATAACTAGGGTTTATGATGTCTATAAAAATATTATCATTGATATTATCTCCATCAATTGATCTATTAGCACACATTAATCATATTAGTCCAAAATTATGCTAATATCAAGAATCAATCACCATCAATCTCAGCCCCACTCTTATACCCATTCAAATTTTGTCATTAAACCTAGGTTATGTTAGTCATTAGGATAACATAGACATTGATATTCATATTATCAAAATATATATGATATCATAGAGATCATTATTTAGAATAATATCGATCACCTTGAATCTTAATTGCATAGTTGATAATTGGTCAAATATTGCCATGTCAAGCAATGTTGGCATATATCAAGTAATGTTATATGTGTAATTGACCATAATATCATAACATTTTACCTTAAATTCGACCATCTATCTTATTTCATTAAGGTAATGGATTGAGGGATGTCAAAACATGTCTTTCTTTATCTAATTGGATAGAATTCATCACATGATTTTGGAAATAATATTTTTCATTGTAGAGAAGGTGGTTGGGTTAGCTAATAAAAAATAACTTAGCCAAAAAAATTTAAAAGTAAGATGATTTTAAGGAAAAAAGTATGAGTTAACTCTGTCATAATTTTTAACCAAGTTGTGGAACAATGGGATTTCCTAGTTCACCATATCTCTAGATATTTTGAGGACAGAAAGTCGATTGGTGTTGGTTAACTACAAGGGTCAATTGATGGGCCAACTAAGAGGTCGACTAAGCTAATGACTAGTCAAAATTATCAACCAATGAATGAGTTGACTAATTGATTGATCAATTAGCTTGTTGGAACAAAACTATCGACTATGGTGCATATTCCAAGAGAACCATTATGTGCGATGACCCAAGTATGCCGACATGATCTTCTTCACTTCAAGGGATTTGGTTACATATTAGAGCTATAAAAAATATGATCATCCTTCTGTGATAGTAGAATGCAATGTGACAAATTGTGAGAAGTGAGCAATGCATTTTGATTTATGTCATTTTGTGCTAAAGTGCTAAACAATATTTAGACACCATCTCTTCTTTAAATTTCTTAATCTTGTTGATTTATGTAGTTATGTCTAATCTCTTGATTTCTCCAACATGGTATTAGAGCTATTGGTTTGAGGCATAGCCTGTCGTCTACAAGTCTATTTGAGGTGTCACTTTGACATGCTCTATTGCTTTAGATCTATTTTTTATTGGCTATGGGGTTAAATTTTCATATTGTATATGGGTTAGACAAATAAATCAATATCGTGGCTTCCAAGAAAGAGCCAATGATCTTGAAAGGTCACAATTATGGAATATGTGCACAAGATATAGAAATCTTATTGAAAAGTAAGGCTCTCTGGAATTTTACCAATAACGTGATCCTAGACTTGAAAGATAACTGACAAAAGTTCGTTCTCGATGGGAAGAAGGATTATATTGTAGGTTCGTTCTCGATGGGAAGAAGGATTATATTGTAGGAGTGATCATCGCCTACATTTCGAGGGAGATTCACTTTCATACAAGTAGAATCGATAATCCTCTTCAAGTTTGGAAGAAACTAAAGGGCATATTTGACAAGGTCGATGAAATTCAAGTCATGAAGATTGAGATTTACTAGTTGAGTTGATTTCTATAGATTCTCTCTCCTTTTAAAATATTGAGGACTATTTGGCATGAATCAAGGAACTACAATTGAAATTGGGAGAATTTAGGAAGGATTTTTTGAAGAAATATGGATAGCTCATTGAAATAATCCTCACAAACTTGAAGACCCCATATGATGTAATATGTTTGGTTATGTGCTAGTTGGGTGTCCCTTAAATAAGATGGTAAGGAATACACCCTTTATTCTTTATGTGGTCTGTTGATTAGAGCACAGGAGAAACTGCTTAATGAAGAAAAACTAAGTGTTAGGTAGTGGGCCTATCTTTCAAAAGGAAAAGTTCAACAAGGATACAAAGAAAGAAGTTGACAAGGTAATCTAGAGAAAAATTTGGAGTGTGTTGAATAGACTGTGACGAAGAAGCATGATGGTGCAACTAAGAATGATAGGAAGAATAAGACATGTTATTATTTTGGGAGATTAGGACATATGGAGAAGGCTTGTTGAAAGAAGATCAATGATTGTGGGTAGAAGGTCGAGAAACTGGAAGTAGGCATGTCGACTAGATGATCAACCAATGCTCAACAAGGCATGACAAATAACTTTACAATTTTTGTTAGTGCTTCTCGGGCCCTACATTCCCACACTACTCAGAGTGAGTGGATAGTTTATTTGTTAGGATATGAATCCAATATCTGGATTTCTATTATTTTTCCTATAGATCTCTTAACTAGGTCCATGTGTTAGGCACGTGAGGGCCCAAGGGGCGTGGGGAAGAGGGCAGGTGGAGCCTAGGGAAAATTTTATAGATTCTTATAATGTGTTTTAGTTCATTTTGGAATCCTCATATGCATTGTATAAAAGATGAGTGACCCCCTAGCATTGTAATACAAGAGAGATAGAATAAAGTATTGTAAGTTTTTTGTCAAGTAAAATAAAATATCCAAACTTCCATTTCCACATGGTTTTACCTGCATATAGTAGTGTTTCCATGTAAATATCGTGTTTTATTGTTATTGTTGTTTGCTTTTATTTTGATTTATAAAAAAAAATGGGACATAATCTATAGTTGATTTGCATTCAAAATACCATGATAATGATACTATGTAGTCATAATTCTACAATATTGAATTCATATATAAAAGTAAGAAAGAGTACACTTATCTTTTCCAAGATGAAGTTCGAAGACAACTAATTGTGGGGTGTGTAATTTCCTCCCAACCATAGGATATTCTAGTTTAAAATACACCCTCTTTTTGGGATATGGGAACACTAGGGAAAATAAGATTGGCAAGGTTTCCAAAACCTCTCTTATTTTCACTAAAGGCTTCCAATATACCAACTAAGCAAGTATCTACTGGTTCTTTAGTTGTTCAACCTCTCAACTAGCATAGATCTTGGCACTCATACCTCACTCCATACAACATAATAAATATTCATTTCTTTCTTATTCAATCCTTTAGAAATTTCCCTCCTCTCAATTCTCTTCAACATAAGGAATGTGGCTCCAAGACACTCCCTACTCCCAATTTCATCTCCAGTATTGTGAAGCTTCTTGGACATGGATTTTATGGTTATTTGGACAACCTGATAACCCATCAACCTTTATGTATTTGAAATGATATCTATATTATCTCTAACAGTGTTTAATATTACCTAGAATATTTTCTTTCATCTCTCCATGGTTCATATAAGAGTTGGGATGAGTTTTGTTCCTTCAAGCTCTTCCTTTCTCGTCAATAACTCTCTTTTTTCTAAGCTTTTCCCTCCCCATTCGAATTTAAAATCCATGAAAATGAGAGAATGAGTGTGAGGGAGTAGTATTTCCTCCACCCCAATATAATTTCCTTAAAAATAGGAGGTAGTTAATACAAAATAGAAGCTAGGTACTTTTGCATAGGATTACCATGTCCTCATATTCAAAGTTTCCCTTTACATAATTAGGCTCTCAATTTGGTATAAACTTAAGGATAAATGGAAATATTAAAATCAAATATTTGAGGCTTTGGACAGGGTAAAGCATCATCATAATGCATATATAAGATCCCATTAGACCCCCTTATTTTCCCCTCAAGTGGACTCATAGCCCCATCATGCCCCTCCCTGTCTATTATCCTTTGAAACTTTCATCAATATTACAATGATCATGTTTGTCAGTGTTCATATTCACCATGGAATCTACCTAATTTTGTTAAAAAAAGCATAATAAATAATAACATTATTACAAAATAATTAATACCAAGTTCAAAGGATCAAGACCAAGGTATTACAGAAACCCATAGGTTTTCTAGAGATGAACAACTTGATAAAGTGCTAGTTTCCTAAGAAGATTAATCTCAGTTTGAGTAACACTTAATGGATTCAATAAGCTACTAAGGACTTGACTCATATGTCAGATAGTTTTTAGAGGTATTTTACTATCTCCTTTGTTTGATTAATTTGTCTCTATTAAACTATTAAAATTATGACATTTGATTTATTTGATTTGATAAATTTTAGTAGTAAAAATTTATTGAAATTTGTACTTAGTAACTTAGAAACTATGTTATTATTGGAGAGTATTGTTGGATTATCCCACAATACTGAGAGTGGGGGGGGTGAATCAGTATTGTCTTTTTCTTTTAAAATAAGAACTCATAATAAATCAAACAAGTTAAGACACAAATTTATCGTCGAAAATTCAAAGAGAAAATCACCAATTCAATCTCATTAATAAGATGAATCTACAAAATTGTTTTTATCTGCTGCTACTGAAAGGATGCAACAACACCCTAGGTTTCTTCCTACTACAACAGACAAGGATTCTCCAACACCTTGGTTTTCTTCCTGCTACAATATAAAAGGATGCTCCAACACCCTGGGTTTCTGCCTGCTACAATAAACAAGGACGATACAACTGTTAGATTTTTATCATATAAGCTAGCATTATGATCTTAGGATCTTTTAATTGAGAGAATAACAAGCACAACAATAAAACATAAACACATCACAAGAGACAAGAGACACAAATATTTTTCCTCTGGGAAACCATAAAGGAGAAAACCCCGCAACTTCCTCAGAGATAGAATCAACATAAAAGGTAAAACCGGAAAATAGTAAGATGATCTCCCGACGGCAGCAGTCTCTCTCTCTCTCACTGAGAGAGCTTCTCGTCTCTCACTCATGCGCCCTAATGAGTGAGTGTGAGTGTTGCAAGTGAGATAAATAGAGATGCTCACTCTCTATTTATATTCTTTCGTTCACTTGAAGTGCACTCCAACATGTCGGCCTCACTTAACAATTACTTACTAGAGCCGACATCTCTAGGAGTGTCTAATAACCCTAGTGCCCCACCACTTGTGGGGACTTTGCCTCCTCCGACCAATAGGAGGGTAACACAATGGTGGGGACTATTTCCCCGACTTACAATAACTCACCTAGGGTCAACTTCACTAGGATAGTCTAATAACCCAAGGGTCCCACAACTATGGGGACTTTAACCCTTGACCAATAGGAGGGTTACCCACAATGACTTGACATGAATTTCTCATTATAGAAACTTCCCGGAATAAACATCGGGGTATGACATGACTCAAATACATTACAATACATCCTGGAATAAACATCGGGTTACAATACATAAGAAATATGGATGAATACATTTCGAAGTTACAATTACATCAACACTCCCTCTTAACTAGGAAGGTATTCTCTCGACATAATTTATCAGCACAAGTCTTCTTCTCTGTGTCATCTGGATCATCATTGAGTTCTCGTCATCTTCGTCTTCAAGTCATATTCATCTTCAAGTCATCTTCATCTGGATCTGGATCATCACTCGATGTGGATCATCATCACTGAATCTAGATTATCACTCGATCTAGATCATCATCACTGGATCTGGATCATCACTAGATCTGGATCATCACTGCTGGATCATCTTCACTAGATCTTCACAGGTGCTATCTCATGATTCTTCTCGTCATAGGAAGTTCTACAGAGCCAGCCCTTTTTCATGTTGGATGTAGGCCTAGCCATCATGTAGGTCTTCACCCAACACTTACATCTGATCATGTAGGAACTAACCTATAATCATATCAGAAAGGCACGCCCAGCACTCACATCTGACCATGTGGGAACCAATCCCACAACCCTGTTAGAAAGGCCCAGCACTCACATCTGGCACATACGAGGAACCAATCCAACATGTATGTCCAGAAAGGCTCTACACTTATATCTAGCACATGCGAGGAACCAATCCAACATGCACATCCAGAAGGGCCCTACACTTACATCTGACAAATGCGAGGAACCAATCCAGCATGCATGTTCAGAAGGGTGTGCACTCACATCTGACCTTTTAGGAACCAAATCCTACACTCTCGCCAGAATGGCCCCCAGTCCCAGACTGAGCGACCTGGTAACTGACCAGGTGCCTCCATTCCCAGAATGGCAGTTGCCATTACATCTGTCCTACTTAACAGAATGGCCAACACTCACATCTGACATGGGAGGAACCTAATCCTTTAGCCATGACAGAATGGTTCAGCCCTTACATCTGACCTACTCATTAGAATGGCTCTCTCAGTCTTGGACTGAGTGTTCCTGGTAACTGACCAGGTACCTCCATTCGCAAAATGGCAGTTTCCCTTACATCTGTCCTACTTGATAGAATGGCCAGCACTCACATCTGTCATGGAAGGAACCAATCCTCTCACCATGACAGAATGGCTCTGCCCTTATATCTGACCATGGAAGGAACCAATCCTCTCACCATGTCAGAATGGCTATGGGACTCATCACTTTCCCTTGGAGGAAACCACGATCTAGAGAACACCAAGCTTCTCCCTGAAGTACTCGAACTTCACTCTAGCCAATGGCTTTGTCAACACATCAGCTATTTGTTCCTCCATCACAACATACTGGAGCTTCACTGCTCCCCTCTGCACCATATCCCTGATATAGTGATACTTGATCTCAATATGCTTCGACTTGTCATGGAACACTATATTTTCTGACAACTTCATGCAACTCTAGTTGTCACAATGTATACAAGTAGCATCCATCTGGAGATCAAATAAATCAGACAGTAGCTTTCGCAGCCATACTGCCTCATAAGTAGCTGAACAAGCTACGACATACTCTACTTCAGCTGTACTCAGTGCCACACAGGATTGCTTCCTACTAAACCAAGAGATCACACCTAATCCCATACTGAAGCAACACTTTGAAGTGTTCTTCCTATAGATGGCACTGCTTGCCCAATTTGAATCAACATAACCCTCCAGGTTAATATTCTGATTCGCATCGTACATGAGCCCATAATCAATTGTACCCCTGCATTCTTTGCAACCATCAGGTGAACCTATCTCAATGTGTTCACAGCAAAGCAAATATTTGGTCTCAGATACATCAAGGACCCAATCATCTAACGATACATCGTAGCATCAACCGTCTCTGATGAAGCATCACTCAATAGCTTTATGTTAGAAGCCATAGGTGTGTTCATGCAGTACGTCATCCTGAACCTATTCAGGATCTCTACTATATACTTCCCTTTTCCACACCTCCATGCCTAGAACAATAGTGCATCGACACATAACATGAGCATTACTGGTCTTCTGCCTTCAACCTTGAAGCACAGGTTGGAATTCGCTTTACTCTCAGTAAAGCCTAGAGTCATCAGTAATCTATCCATCTTGTCATACCATGTCGAACCTCAGGATCTTCTGCAGTCACTCCCTCTGAAGCGGAGCATCATACTCCCTTTGTCTTCCGTACTCTATGCACTAAAACATTCTGTACTTGAGTGACAAGTAGTATCCATCTAGGATCATTTGATACCAAGATCCTCTATTTTTAACTTTTTCAAAAGTTCTTCTCACATCCATCTGTGATCTTGTCATCATTTATCAACCTTGTAGCAAAGGTTAAGATATTCATCAATCTCATCATGTATGTGTTATCCCATGGGTGTCTTCTGAACTCGTACAAGACCTTCTTTCATTTGCACACATGATTATGCATGTCATGTGACTTCACTTCCAGTGGCTGCAAATGTCTCTTTGTAGTCTATGCCTTGTATCCCACGATGTTTCCATCTACTGCATGATGGAACTACGGACTTCCCTTCACGTATCGATATTGCATCCTATACATCATTCTTGTTGAACTTCTTCATAGCTGGAAAGTTCTGTATCAGTGGTGTTGCTACATTCGTCATATTATTCTTCATCTTGACCTATCATCACTTGTTCTTCAGAACAAGTCTCATCCTTCTTTGCTTGTAGGTGATTATGTATGCGATCTTTCCTACAAGTCAAATGCGTTTGTATGGTTAGAAACATTTCATAAGGAATATTCATACTGGCAAATTCTTATGCATAAATATATGATCATGCAACTACTTTATCCAATACAACATTCATCCATATCTCACAGAAACTTTTCTAGATGCCTTCCATCTCTACCAGGGCGACATTGAGATTGTGCACTAATCCAAAATGTCAGCAAAGAGGTTTCATTCTAGATAAGTAGCAATGGAGAGTTGTATAGCACCATGAGCTACTTACCCATCACATGCATATTAGTAGTATACTGTCATTAATGCAAACATCCTATCATGCATAATACATCAACTGAATATAAACAAATGCATAACAAAACAATATCCTGAAATGACAATTGAATACTTATCTTTATTTATTTCATGGGTAGACTCCTTCTTGAGCCTTCAGCTTCATCATCTTCTTCATTCATGATAGCATCGTTTCTTATCCAAATGCTAAGGAGGATAAGAGGTGCTTCAAGAGTTGATTTCTTCATATTCCTCATCGCTTGAGGGATCCTCTTTGGATGATGAGAGCTTGATCTTTAATTGCTCCCTTCTTCTCTTCTCTTCTTATGAGTCGAGCTTCTTCTTCTTCCCATAGTCTGCTGAAAGTAATCACTTCCTTCTAGCACAAATTCCTCACATGAATGAATCCCATGATCCTGGGAGGCCATTCAAGGTGGCCATCACCACTTCTGCATTCTTCACTTCTTCTTTTACCGCTTCAAGTTGTTCTTTGATTTGAGAGACCCTTATGACTGCATGGTCTCTGCATTCTGGATCTTCACTTCCTTCAATTGGTTTCTTAAGGTCATCTTCTGATGTATATTCTTCCCTTCAAATATCTTGGTCAAGGAATCAAACCTCATCAGTATCTTTAGGGAAGACACTTGTGGTACAAGTTGATCCGTGACTGAATCAACCATGATCTTCTTGGCCTTGACCAAGTTCTTCTTGTGTAAGGCTTTTAGCCTTATCTCCCTCTGGAACTCGAACCTCTCTACTCATGTAGGTGTCCAATTCATTTTCTTCAGAGAGATCATTTACTTCCATTCTTGGAAGTTGTCAACTTCACCAAGCTTATCATCAAGCTAATGTGATAGATCACTTTGAAATGAGAACCTCAAATGAAAATAGCAAAGGATTAGATCTAACCGATTTGAGGTGTCCGTCCTGGTTCTGGAGCTGGCTAATCTAGGGTTTGTCACAGAAACCCTAATTTTAAAAACTTGGAATATTTCAGATATGATTGGATAGACAGATATATCTCTTCAAATGGAGTTGTCCAATGTACTTCTTTTATGAAAACAGTTGAGGGAAGCTCCCGGAATAGGAAGCCCTAGTTTTCCAATTTCTTCTGCAGAAATTCCTGTTACTGTTTCAGTGATATCTCTGAAATTTCAGCTCCTCTATGTCTAAAATTTTTCACTGAGGTAAATTCGCATCTCCTTGATCCAAAACCATAGGTTTCATTAGAATTGGGTTCACTAATTGGGATTTATGATCCGTTTCCCAAGGTGACTTGTTACAGGACTGTTCAAAACATAGACATTGTATGACATTCCACGTGTCACTGGTTCATCTTCTGAGTCTGATATTTGGACCACCGAAAGTATAGTCCGTGCCATTTCTGGAACATCTTCAAGAATTCTATTTGGACCTCTGTAGCCCAAGATATTTCAATTCTCCCCAGGTGTCATGTTTAGGGATGAATTCTAGAAGAGGATGGAACCCTAACTTGGAGGGATCATATCTCCCAGAATATAGAGAATATGAGGCTGAATGTTGGATATAGTGTTAATCAGGATTTTATCTTCGTCCCCTGCAATTGTGAGCGCCTGATCCTTTTCCAATCGTAGGATATAGCGAATGTACCAAAACGTAGCAGTTTTAGTATTTAGGGTTTTTTCTAGCTCGGGGTCAAACTAGGGTTTGACTTTCCCGGAGTTTCACCCAACCAAATTTCTTGATCCAGGTATCTAAACTTTGGTTTTGATGAGGAGAAAAATCCTATGCCTGTCTCACTCAAAAATTCCTCTTCTATAGAAATCCCTAATTTCCTCATCGAAAAAACTAAAAATGCTCGGAATCGAATTCTGCTTCGATAGAAAGATGCGCCCTTCAATGGAGAGTCAGCCTAGCATAATTTTGCTGATCGATTGTGGAGAGAGACCCAAAAAGTAAGAATCCCTAGATTCTATAGCTGCACAATGTCTTCTTCTCAGGTTAGCTTTGATACCATGTTAGATTTTTATCATATAAGCTAGCATTATGATCTTAGGATCTTTTAACTGAGAGAGTAACAAGCACAGCAATAAAACATAAGCACATCACAAGAGACAAGAGACACAAAGAGTTTTCCTCGGGGAAACCATAAAGGAGAAAACCCCGCAACTTCCTCAGAGATAGAATCAGCACAAAAGGTAAAACTGGAAAACAGTAAGATGATCTCTCGATAGCAGCAGTCTCTCTCTCTCTCACTGAGAGAGCTTCTCCTCTCTCACTCATGTGCCCTAATGAGTGAGTGTGAGTGTTGCAAGTGAGATAAATAGAGAGGCTCACTCTCTATTTATATTCTTTCATTCACTTGAAGTGCACTCCAACATGTCGGCCTCACTTAACAATTACTTACTAGAGCCGACATCTCTAGGAGTGTCTAATAACCCTAGTGCCCCACCAGTTGTGGGGACTTTGCCTCCTCCAACCAATAGGAGGGTAACACAATGGTGGGGACTATTGCCCTAACTTACAATGACTCACCTAGGGTCGACTTCACTAGGATAGTCTAATAACCCAAGGGCCCCACAACTGTGGGGACTTTAACCCTTGACCAATAGGAGGGTTACCCACAATGACTTGACATGACTTTCTCATTATAGAAACTTCCCGGAATAAACATCGGGGTATGACATGACTCAAATACATTACAATACATCCTGGAATAAACATTGGGTTACAATACATAAGAAATACGGATGAATACATTCCGAAGTTACAATTACATCAACAACAACACCCTTTGCATACTTATAGTATGCCCTAGCACCACCCTTCCACCCTGGACTGATTTCTATCAGTCTACTATTCACTTCTTGGAATCTGTCATTCGCACTCACAGAGACGAGTTTTTTACTTTAATTATTCTATTAAAAACTACCTTCACGCTTCCTGCAGATGCATCTCTTCACCATTACACCATTTCATTCTTCGATCGTGCCTCTTCAAAACAACTAAGCTAATTACCTATTAATCGATTTGTTGTTTAATATTCTAGTCATGACCTTCCGCATTCTCCATTTCCTCAATTATCCTAAGCCGTTGATTTATATCGAGATTCTACTCGACCGTAGATCTAAGATAGGAAGCGTTATGTGGATTGTTGAACTGTGACATTTCTCAAAATGTCTTTCTGCACTTATCTTTCTGCCTCAAGCATTCCACATCATTGATCTACTTCAATCTTTTGTGACCGTCGATCTGATGTGGAAATCAGATATCAAATATGTGACCTTTTCCAAATATCATTTCTCAATTTCCACTTTCCAAACCAATCTTTTTGCATTGTTGATCTTATACGGATGTCTCTTGCTTGTCGATATTCTAGATCACGAGATACGGAGTGTGGGTTCTCAAAAACTCAAGCATTGCTTTCACAATTTTTCGCCTTCTGCATTCCCCACTAATCTTTTCGCACCGTCGATCTTTTACGGATGATTTTGTAACTATCAATATTCCGGATTGTGGGATGCGGAATGAGGAACTATGACATTTCCCAAAGTCTTTTCGTGATTCTCTACCTTCCTCTTTCCGCCTTCCAAACTTTGGTTTGTAGAAACCCATATTATTCTAGACCTTGATCTTTCACTTTCCACCTTTCACTTTCCTTATGAATCTTCGATTTTATTTTGCGGGTTCACTCATGTCCGTCGATCTACGATCTAATGTGTATTTGTGGATCTCCCCTCTTCTTTGTGTGGAAATCATACACCATTGTCGATCTTCTCAATATCGGCTTCCGTAATTTATCTTGACTGATCTGGATTGTCCACATTGTTAGTAAACTATTTCTCAATGAAATTTGGCTCCCATCCAGAACGTTAACTCACCTTCTAGTTGAATTTGTGAAATCCATGAGGACCGTCAGATCTAGATCAATGGTGGACCCCAAATATCATAAGGCGGATTTTATTAATCCGCGCTAGTTCTCCCTGCAAAATAACTGGCATCCATTGATATGCTTCTATGATCAACCTCGTCCAGTGATATCGATCTATTTTTTTTGGCAATTAGTTTATGATTTCCTAGAATGACTCACATTTTATTCTCCTCGCTCTTTTATTAGCAGAATATTCTTTAGTCGTTGATCTTATTCCACCTTTAATCTCCACCACATGATCTTCAAGCATATGACTAAGGATTATCCATTTATCTAATTCTCAACTCTAACTTGTGAAATTCAACCACAATTGTGGATTTTTTCTTACCACAATCTCAACCATTAATACCTACACAAACTTAGGCCTACAGGTTCATCATCGATCCTTACAATGATCGATCAATCAATCTCTATCTTCTCTCACTCTTCGAATCCCTAACTCATTAGTATTGACTTTCCTTTGTGTCATTGCTGAATTCATCCTGGTACCATATCTACTGGTTATTCCTTTGTCACACGCGAAACCATTTGACATCAATGACAACTTATATTCTCAACAAATCCCATTATACCCCCTTATTTTTGCCTCAAGTGGACTCATAATCCCATCGTGCCCTCCTTGTCTATTATCCTTGGAAACTTTCATCAATATTACAATGATCATGTTTTTTAGTGTTCATAATCACCATGGCATCTACCTAATGTTGTTAAGAAATGCATAATAAATAACAACAATATTACAAAATAAATAGTACCAAGTTCAAAGGATCGAGACCAAGGTATTACAGAAACCCATAGGTTTCCTAGAGCTAAACAACTTGATAAAGTGCTAGTTTCCTACGAAGATTAATCCCAGTTTGAGTAACACTTAATGGATTCAGTAAGCTACTAAGGACTGGACTGATAGGTTAGATAGTTTTTAGAGGTATTTTACTATCTCCTTTCTTTGATTAATTTCTCTCTATTAAACTATTAAAATTATGACATTTGATTTATTTGATTTGATCAATTTTAGTAGTAAAAATTTATTGAAATTTGTACTTAGTAACTTAGAAACTATGTTATTAGAAAACAAAGAAAAGAATGTGTAATATCATGAAATCTGAAATAATGTTACCACTATAATTAGCTTATTAGTTATATCATAATAGTTGATAACACCCCTTAAGGAATATGAGAGTTACATTAACCTACTTGGGTTAAAATTTCTAACAAGTTAACTCATGTTTTTGCCTTAAAATTGTCTCACTTTTTAATTCTTCTAGTTAAGTTATTTTTTATTAATTGACCCAACCTTCTTTATAATGAAAAATATTATTTTCAAAATCATGTGATAAATTCTAGCCAATCTTATTTAAAAAGAAAAAAGAAAAAATCAAAATCTTTTTGCATCCCTGGATTCCTTAACTTAAATGAAAAAACTATATGGTAGAATATTGAAAAATGTTATGACATTGTGATTGATTGTATCGTTATACTTTGGTTGATATATGACAATAAATGTTTGGCATGGGAATATTTGACCAATTATCAATAATGCAAGAAAGATTCAAGGTGATCGATATTATTCTAAATAATGATCTCTATGATATCATATAATTGTTGATAATTTGATTATCAATGTATATGTTATCCTAATGACTAACATAACCTATATTTAATGACAAAATTTGAATGGAAATAAGAGCGGGATTGGGATTGATGTTGATTGATTATTGGTATTAGTGGATATTGAGACTAATATGATTGATGTCAGCTAATAGATCAATTGATTTATATAAAATCGTTTCTATCTTAGTTTTTCACACACTAATATTGATCGAAATTTTTACAAATATCATACAACTCTAATTATTCTAAAACTCTCATTCATGCATAGTGTTGATCTAGTGGTGTCATTATAACATAGATTGATAATTGTCGCATAGAGGGTCCAACATTGCAACCTACATAGAGCACCTAGAATATGAGAAGTTGATTGTGAATTCATCAATATCTATTTGTATGTTCTAACATAGCCCCACGATCATTCTCATCCACAAAACCTATAACTTGGGTTTTCTCCCATTGAATTATTCATAAGGCTAGTTTCTACAACTACATAATTTGAGATTGATGCTATGGAGAACAATTAGTTTGTTCATGCAATTGTTATGGATGTTTCTTTCCATTGTGATGGAACTGCTAATGTGGCTTCCACTTTCCATCATGATGGAATTATTGTTGTGGAGGTTTCTCCCCTACACAATGGAACTATTGTTTTGGAGGTTGGGTATAAGTAGGGTGAGTGTGCAACTTTGGAGTACGGGGGGATAAATTCTATCGTATGTGGGACCTACTAAAGGTCACATGGAATGATATGTTGTAGAGGAGGAGTGTAGCCTCCATCGGGCCAAGTTGAATTAGAATCACCCAACCAAAGGTTTGTTCTTTATGTACATGTGAGCCACACTTTCCCAACAAGTGTTGCTTTATACTAATGTATTTTACACTCAATTATTCAAATCCTACTTTCATTTTTAGATGCCTTTGAGGATTTACTCTCCAAACCTATAATAAAGGCCCTATAACCTAGACTATTGTTGGTTTTCTATCAAAGAAAAACAAATCTAGTTCATTTTAATTATGTTTCCTTTATGAGTTTTCTTTTAATTGAGAAAAAATATGTGTGATAAGGATGTTCAAAGAAAGAAAATAATTAGATAAAATAAGAATATTTAGTTTGTTTACACTACTCTTATTCTTCTTTGAAAACATGTATATTATTCAAATTAAATGAACAATTTCTATATCCTCGATGTAATATCAAACTACTCATTTCTTTCCATCTTTAGGATTACTTATTTTCCATTTCCAAAAAAGCTTCATCTAATTTTAATATTGTATTCATGGGATTATGTTATAGACCTAATATAAAAAACTAGACAAACCTTATTTGTCTTGATCAAATAAGTTGTTCCACAACAATAATTCCATTGTGATGGAAAGTGGCGTCCACATCAGTAGTTCCATCACTATGGAAGAAACATTTACAACAATAGTATGAGCAACCTAATTTTTCTCCATGCCATCAATCTCAAATGGTGTAGTTGTAGAACCTAGGCTTATGAATATTTCAATGGGAGAAAACTTAGGCCATAAGCTTTGTGGATGAGAACGATCCTAGGGATATATTAGAGAATGCAAATATCTATTGATGGATTCACAATTAAAATATTTAACTTCTCATATTCTCAATTCTCTCTACACGTCAGAAGGTTAAAACCTCTATGTGGGCATTATCAATCTACGTTAAAATGATGTCACTAGATTGGTGTTTCATATAAATAAGAAATTTAAAATAACTAGGGTTGTATGATGTCTATAAAAATATTATCATTGATCTTATCTCCATCAATTGATCTATTAGAACACACTAGTCATATTAGTCCAAATTTCCGCTAATATCAACAATAAATCACCATCAATCTCAATGCCACTCTTATACCCATTCAAATTTTGTCATTACACCTAGGTTATGTTAGTCATTAGGATAACATATACATTGATATTCATATTATAAAAATATATATGATATCATAGAGATCATTATTTAGAATAATATCAATCACCTTGAATCTTAATTTCATAGTTGATAATTGGTCAAATATTGACATGTCAAGCAATGTTGGCATATATCAAGTAATGTTATATGTGTAATTGACCATAATATCATAACATTTTACCTTAAATTCTACCATCTATCTTATTTCATTAAGGTAATAGATTAAGGGATGCCAAAACATGTTTTTCTTTATCTAATTGGATAGAATTCATCACATGATTTTGGAAATAATATTTTTCATCATAGAGAAGGTGGTTGGGTTAGCTAATAAAAAAAAAATTAGCCAAAAAAAAATTAAAAGTAAGACCATTTTAAGGAAAAAGTATGAGTTAACTCTGTCATAAATTTTAACCAAGTTGTGGAACAACGGGATTTCCTAGTTCACCATATCTCTAGATATTTTGAGGACAGAAAGTCAATTGGTGTTGGTTGACTACAAGGGTCAACTGATGGGTCAACTGAGAGATCGACTAAGGTAATGACTAGTTGAACTTATCAACCAATGAATGAGCTGACTAATTGATTGATCAATTATGTTGTTGGAACAAAACTATCGACTATGGTGCATATTCCAAGAGAACCATTATGTGCGATGACCCAAGTATGCCGACATGATCTTCTTCACTTCAAGGGATTTGGTTACATATTAGAGCTATAAAAAATATGATAATCCTTCTCTAATATTAGAATGCAATGTGACAAATTGTGAGAAGTGAGCAATGCATTTTTATTTATGTCATTTTGTGTTAAAGTGCTAAAACAATCTTTAGACACCACCTCTTCTTTAAATTTCTTAATCTTGTTGATTTATGTAGTTATGTCTAATCTCTTGATTTCTCCAACATGGTATTAGAGCTATTGGTTTGAGGCATAGCCTTTCGTCTACAAGTATATTTGACGTGTCACTTTGACATGCTCTATTTCTTTAGATCTATTTTTCATTGGCTATGGGTTTAAATTTGCATATTGTATCTGGGATAGACTAATAAATCAATATCATGGCTTCCAAGCAAGATCCAATGATCTTGAAAGGTCACAACTATGGAATATGTGCACAAGATATAGAAACCTTATTGAAAAGTAAGGCTCTTTGGAATTTTACCAAGAATGTGATCCCAGACTTGAAAGATGACCGACAAAAGTTCATTCTCGATGGGAAGAAGGATGATATTGTAGGAGTGATCACCACCTACATTTTGAGGGAGATTCACTTTCATACAAGTAGAATAGATAATCCTTATCAAGTTTGGAAGAAACTAAAGGGCATATTTTACAAGGTCGATGAAACTCAAGTCTTGAAGATTGAAATTTACTAGTTGAGTTGATTTCTATAGATTATATCTCCTTTTACTAGATTGAGGACTATTTGGCATGAATCAAGGAACTACAATTGAAATTGGGAGATTTTAGGAAGGATTTTTTGAAGAAATATGGATAGCTAATTGCAATAATCCTCACAAACTTGAAGACCCCATATGATGTAATGTGTTTTGTTATGTGCAAGTTCGGTGTCCCATAAAGAAGATGGTAAGAAATATACCCTTGATTCTTTATGTGGTTTGTTGATTAGAGGACAGGAGAATCTGCTTAATGAATAAAAACTAAGTGTTAGGTAGCGGGCCTATCTGCCAAAAGGAAAAGTTCAATAGGGATGCAAAGAAAGAAGATGACAAGGTAATCTAGAGAAAACTTTGGAGTATGTTGAATAGACTGTGATGAAAAAGCATGATGGTGCAACTAAGAATGATAGGAAGAATAAGACATCTTATAATTTTTGGAGATTAGGACATATGGAGAAGGCTTGCTAAAAGAAGATTAATGATTGGGGGTAGAAGGTCGAGAAACTTGAAGTAGGCATTTCAACTACATTATCAACCAATGCTCAACAAGGCATGACAAATAACTTTACAATTTTTGCTAGTGCTTCTCGGGCCCTACATTCCCACACTACTCAAAGTGAGTGGATAATTGATTTGTTAAGAAATCAATCCAATATCTATATCTCTATTATTTTTCCTATAGATCTCTTGACTAGGTCCATGTGTTAGGCACGTGAGGGCCCAGGGGGGGTGGGGGGGAGGGGAGGTGTAGCCTAGGGAAAATTTTGTATATTCTTCTAATTTGTTTTAGTTCCTTTTGGAATCCTCATATGTATTGTATAAAAGATGAGACACCCCCTAGCATTGTAACAGAAGAGAGACAGAATAAAGCATTGTAAGTTTTTTGTCGAGTAAAATAATATATCCAAACTTCCATTTACCCATTGTTTTACCTACATATAGTAGTGTTTCCATGTAAATTTCATGTTTTATTGTTATTGTTGTTTGATTTTATTTTGATTTATTTAAAAAAAGGGGACATCATCCATAGGTGATTTGAATTCAAAATACCAAGATAATGATATTATGTAGTCATAATTCTACAATATTGAATTCATAAATAAAAAGTAAGAAATAATACACTTATCTTTTCCAAGATGAAGTTCGAAGACAACTAATTGTGGGGTGTTTGATTTCCTCCCAACCATAGGATATTCTAGTGTAAAATCCACCCCCTTTTTGGGATATGGGAACACTAGGGAAAATAATACTAGAAATATTTCCAAAACCTCTCTTATTTTCACTAAAGGTTTCTAATATACCAACTAAGAAAGTATCTACTGGTTCTTTAGTTGCTCAACCTCCCAACTAGAATAGATCTTGGGACTCATACCTCACTCCATACAACATAAGAAATATTCATTTCTCTGCTATTCAATCCTCTAGGAATTTCTTTCCTCTCAATTCTCTTCAACATGACGAATGTGGCTCCAAGACACTCCCTACTCCCAATTTCATTTCCATTATTGTGAAGCTTCTTGGACATGGATTTTATGGTTATTTGGACAATCTAATAATCCATCAACCTTTATGTATTTGAAATGATATCTATATTATCTCCAACGGTGTTTAATATTACCTAGAATCCTTTCTTTCATCTCTCCATCGTTCATATAATATTTGGGATGAGTTTTGTTCCTTCAAGTTCTTCCTTTCTCGTCAATAACTGTCTTTTTTCTATGCTTTTCTCTCCCCATTCAAATTTAAAATCCATGAAAAGGAGAGAATGAGTGTGAGGGAGTAGTATTTCCTCCACTCCAATATAATTTCCTTAAAAATAGGAGGTAGTTACTACAAAATAGAAGCTAGGTACTTTTGCATAGGATTACCACGTCCTCATATTCAGAGTTTCCCTTTACATAATTAGGCTCTCAATTTGGTATAAACTTAAGGATAAATGGAAATATGACAATCAAATATTTGAGGTTTTGGATAGGGTAAAGCATCATCATAATTCAGAGATCAGATCCCATTAGACCCCCTTATTTTTCCCTCAAGTGGACTCATATCCCCATCGTGCCCTCCCTGTCTATTATCCTTGGAAACTTTCATCAATATTATAATGATCATGTTTTTCAGTGTTCATAATCACCATGGAATCTACCTAATGTTGTTAAGAAAAGCATAATAAATAACAACATTATTAAAAAATAATTAATACCAACGTCAAAGGATTGAGACCAAGGTATTACAGAACCCATAGGTTTTCTAGAGCTAAACAACTTGATAATGTGCTAGTTTCCTAGGAAGATTAATCCCACTTTGAGTAAAAATTAATGGATTCAATAAGCTACAAAGGACTTGACTGACAGGTCAGATAGTTTTTAGAGGTATTTTACTATCTCATTTCTTTGATTAATTTGTCTCTATTAAACTATTAAAATTATGACATTTGATTTATTTGATTTGATAAATTTTAGTAGTAAAAATTTATTGAAATTTGTACTTAGTAACTTAGAAACTATGTTATTATTGGAGAGTATTGTTGGATTATCCCACAATACTGAGAAGGAGGGGGGGGTGGTGAATCAATATTTTCTTTTCCTTTTAAAATAGGAATGCAAAATGAATCAAACATGTTAAAACAAAAATTTATCGTGGAAAATTCAAAGAGAAAAACACCAATTCAAACTCATTAATTAGATGAATCTACAACGTTGCTTTTATCTGCTTCTACAGAAAGGATGCAACAACAACTCGGGTTTCTTCTCGCTACAACAGAAAAGGATGCTCCAACACCCTGGGTTTCTTCCTGCTACAACAGACAAGGATGCTCCAACACCTTGGGTTTCTGCCTGCTACAACAGACAAGGATGCTACAACACCCTTTGCAGACTTATAGTCTGCCCTAGCGCCACCCTACCACCCTGGACTGATTTCTATCAGTCTACTATTCACTTCTTGGACTTTGTCATTCGCACTCACAGAGACAAGTTCTTTCCTTCAATTATTCTGTTAATAAATACCTTCACGCTTCCTGCAGAAGCATCTCTTCACCATTGCGCCATTGCATGCTTCAATCGTGCCTCTCAAAACAACTAAGCTAATTCCTTGTTAATCAATTTGTTGTTTAATCTTCAAGTTTGACCTTCCACATTCTCCATTTCCGTAATTATCCTAAGTCGTTAATTTTATATCGAGCTTCTACCTAACCATAGATCTAAGATAGGATGCGGTATGTGGATTTCCAAACTGTGACATTTCTCAAAATGTCTTTTTGCACTTATCTTTCTGCCTCAATCATTCCACATCGTTGATCTCCTTCAATCTTTTCATGACTGTCAATCTGAGGTGGAAATCGGATATCGGATATGTGACATTTTCCAAATATCATTTTTTGATTTCCACTTTCTGAACCAATCTTTTCGCATCGTTGATCTTATACGGATGTCTCCTGACCATCGATATTCTGGATCGAGGGATATGGAGTGCGGGTTCTCAAAAACTCAAGTGTTGCTTTCGCAATTTTCCGTCTCCACTTTCTACGCTAATATTTTCGCACCGTCGATCTTCTGGATTACGGGATGAAAAATGCGGAACTGTGACATTTCCCAAAGTCTTTTCGTGATTCTATGCCTTCCGCTTTTCACGTTCTTCTTTCTGCCTTCCAGAATTCAGTTTGTGGAAACCCATATTATTCTAAACATTGATCTTCTGCTTTCCACCTTTCGGTTTTCTTAAGAATCGTTGATCTTCTTTTTCGCGTTCACTCCTATCCGTTGATCTACGATCTAATGTGTATTTGTAGATGTCCCTTCTTCTTTGTGAGGAAATCATCCACCGTCGTCAATCTTCTCAAGATCGATTTTCGTAATTTCTCTTGATTGATCTGGACCGTCCACGTTGTTAGTAAACTATTTCTCAATGAAATTTTGCTCCCATATAGAACGATAACTCACCTACTAGTTGAATCTATGAAATCCATGAGGCCCGTCAGATCTAGATCGATAGTGGACCCCAAATATCAAAAGGCTGATTTTATTCAAATTTCGCGCACATCGGGATTTTTTTAATCCGCGCTAGTTCTCCCTGCGAAATAACTGCCAGTCGTTGATCTCGATCTCCTTTTTTTGGAGATTAGTTTCTGATTTCCCAGCTCAACTCACTTTTTATTCTCCTCACTCTTTTATCATCGGAATATTCTTCAGTCATTGATCTTATTCCACCTTTAATCTCCACTGCACGATCTTCAAGCATATGACTAGGGGTTATCCATTTATCTCATTTGCAACTCTAACTTGCGAAATTCAACCACAGTCATTGATTTGATCTTACAATGATATCAACCATTAATACCTACACAGATTTAGGCCTACAGGTTCAATGATCCATCCTTACAGTGATCGATCAATCGATCTCTGTCTTCTCTCACTCTCAGAATCCCTAATTCCTTAGTACTGACTTTCCATTGTGTCATTGTTGAATTCATCTTGCTACCATATCTTCTGGTTATTCCTTTGTCATACGTGAAACCCTTTGACATCAATGAAAACTTATATTCTCAACAATATCCCCCTTTGGCATTGATGGAAATATCTAAACCTTCTCCCCCTTTGACAACAATGACAAAGGATAACCTATTATGCCATTGAGGATTTCATGTCTTTCTTCTTTCTGACAACTCCCCATGTCATCAGATCTCCCCCTGAGGTTGTGCTTCCTCCTCTACAACTTTTGAAAGGGAATCACTCCCATCTTTTGTCTAAGATGCTCAAAGGATTCCTTAGGTAGTGGCTTGGTGAAAATGTCAACAACCTATTCTTTTGTGTTAACATACTCTAGTTTGACAACCTTCTCGGATACTTGTTCTCTTAAGAAGTGATATTTTATTGGTATGTGTTTTGTCTTGGAGTGCATGACAGGGTTTTTGACATGTTTATGGCAAATGTATTATCGCAATTTATTATTGTTGGGTTCTCATACTTAACAAGTAAGTCTTCTAGTGTTTGCTTCATCCTAATGACCTGGGTGCAACATGATGCAACCGCAATATATTTTCCCTCTTCTCTGGAGAGTGAAATGGAAGATTGTTTTTTACTTAACCATGAAACCAAACAATTTCCTAAGAAGAATGTTGCTCCACTAGTACTTTTTCGATCATCAACACTTTCTTCCCAATCTACATCAGTAAATGCTTTTAAAATAAAGTCTTGACTCTTTGGGTACCATAACCCATAATCCATAGTACTTTTCAAATATTTGAAAATTCTTTTTACTGCAGTTACATACGCTTCTTTGGGGCTTGACTGGAACCTAGTAACCAAACCTACAACTTGCATCACATCTGGTCTTGTATCTTTCACATACAACAGGTTTCCTATCATGGATCTGTACATGGTATGATCCACTTCCAGAGACTCGTCATCCTTGCTTAATTTGCATCCTGTGATCATAGGAGTACTGACAAGTTTGGAGTCTTCCATCTTAAATATTTTAAGCATGTTTTTGATGTACTTAGTTTGAGAGATAAAGATTCCTTTGTCTGTTTGGTAAACTTGCAACCCCAAAAAGACTGTTAGTTCACCCAACATTGACATTTTGAATTCCTTCTTCATTTCAGAAGCAAAGTTTACACTTAGTGTTTGTAAATTGCTTCCAAATATGATGCCATCTACATAAACAACAACAATGACCATATTTTCATCTTCGATTTTTAAATAGAGATTACTTTCAGTGACCCCTTTCTTAAATCTTTGTTGTTTTAAATAGTTGTCTATCCTTGAAAACTAGACCCTTGGAGCTTGTTTGAGACCACAGAGTGCCTTTTTTAGTTTGCAAACATAGTCTATATTTTTTGATAATAGGAAACCTTCAGGTTGTTCAATATAAACCTCTTCTTCTATCCTTCCATTCAAAAATGCAAAGGAGATTAAAGATTCCTCTGTATTTCTGTATTTTTCGGGTTGATGATCCCTCTGTATTTCTGTGTGTCGTGTCATGTATTAGCATCTCATTGTTGAGACTTAGAGTTTCTTTACAATTGTTGGGATTTGCCCATTACAAAGAGGATCCTCTTGTACTGTAACAAAGTTGTAAACAGTTACCTTTGATTCAAATGAATAACAATGAATAACTATTTTTCGCCTAGAAAAAAATGAATGATTTGTTGTTGAAAATTGGCAACTTGACCATGGAGTTTGGTTGCTTTCAAAGGACATGAACATCTCTAGTGAAATGAAATGAACAACTATTTTTCTCCTGGAAAAAAATGAATGATTTGTTGTTGAGAATTGGCAACTTGACCATGGAGTTTGGTTGCTTTCAAAGGACGTGAACATCTCTAGTGAAATGAAAATTAAGGAGTAAACTTTCTACCCGACCATTTGCACCAATCAGATGACCAGCAATGCGTGATGTGAAAGCTTACGCGAGCCAGATCGTCCGATCGGTGCAAATGGTCGGGTAGAAAGTTTACTCCGAAAATTAATATTCATAGGGCAGATGAGGAAGAAACGTCATTACATTGAGTTCCACGTTAACAATAGGTAGTTGATATAGGGAATGACCGAAGCAGGCATGCTTAGATGTCATGTCATTTCTGTGTTGAATTTCATGGACATGCCCAATCATTCATGTTAACGAACGACTAATTTTTTCAACAAACTCAATAATTCCATGTCCATGTCCACATTACATGAGATTGACGGTTTGAAACGTCGACCCATCAGACTTAACTCAACTCCATGTCCACATTACATGAGATTGACGGTTTGAAACGTCGACCCACCAAGCCGACATAATAGTTGCAGGGAAGAGAGCGGCATGTGGACATTATGGAACTTTGACTTCATTCAACCTGAGTGTCGTAAGCTATTGTGGATTATTTGGAAACGTTTACATTGCCAATTGATTTGACCCCCAAGACCTCATTCTTCCTACTGCCATGAAAATGATTAGACAGTCGACACTGCTGGCCACCAGACAACGGCCTGGATCCATTGATCTCATATACCTGCAACGATGTCAGCAGCTCTCTGATATTCAATTATTATGAGAGGGAGCCATCGACATTTGAAGCCCAATCAATCAGATATTTCAGCATCCGACATTCTGGTATGTATGTCAAGCTCAGTGATCGATGGGGCATTACAGGGAAACTGTAGAAAAACGACTTAACTTATATTTTGTGATCTTGTGATGAGAGGTACAGGGAAACTGTAGAAAAACGACTTATATTTTGTGATTTGTGATGAGAGGTAAGTATTTGTTGAATTTTTTTTGAAGTGATGCACACGCCATATGAGATCTATATTTGCTGAAGATTATTAATTATTGGATTTATAGTAGCATTAAATACACTGTTACTAAGTGTTTATTTAACGTCATTTAAAATAAACAAAACAGTGTTAAATCAACAATAGAGTTCCCATGTTCCATCCCATATGTCAATCTGCTTGAGATGGGTAACTCTATAAACCTGTCTATTAAGTTCCAAGTGGCAGTAATGGTAGGCCTGTCTTTTAAGTGGCAGTAATTGTGTGCATGATGGTGGCATGTGGGAGGTTTATGGGAAGGACCTCTATTCGACCCCAATCGAATGATCAAAATCTGTTTCATTTGTCTTGGTTTGATGATGAATATTGTAAGATACTTTGTACCTCCAAAACTTGTGGTTATTGTTTTTTTTTAAGTTTTAGTGACAGTTTTTTAGGAAAATATTCACATTAAAGGGGATTTAATATCTCTTTTTTGTCACAATATCTCCTTTTGTCAGTGAAAAGGAGATGTTTTCTATTATAGGTAAATATAAAACACTATTACAGATCCTTAGTACAGTTGGGTTTGCTCAAGTTTTGACAGCAATATTACAAATCCATAGTACAGTTAGGTCTGCCCAAGTTCTGATATCAAACTATAAACAGTGGAGAAAAAGTGAAAAAAATAGAAGATTCAATATTAATAAAACATCATAAAATCCATTGTCTCTTAATAACCAAGGGGTCTAATGAGAGATACATTGCTTAAAGCATAATATCTCTAACTATCTCTAACATTAAAGGGGATTCAATATCTCCTTTTGTCACTAAAAAGGAGATGTTTTTTATTATAGGTAAATATAAAACACTGTTACAAATCCGTAGTACAGTTGGGTCTGCCCAAGTTTTGACAACAAAATTACAAATCCGTAGTACAGTTGGGTCTGCCCAAGTTTTGACATCAGACTATAAACAGTGGAGAAAAAGTGACAAAAATAGAAGATTCAATATTAATAAAGCATCATAAAATCCATTGTCTCTTAATAACCAAGGGGTCTACTGAGAGAGACATTTCTTAAAGCATAATATCTCTAACTATCTCAAGTGAAGAGAAATTTACAAAGTTGTATTGTTTGCTTTTCCATTACTAATCTAACTTTATCAATAAACACAACTATTTGAGTCAACTCTTCCATTTCCCTTATATCCCTATCCATAATTGATTGAAGTTCTCTATAAAAGTGTTTCTTGACAGTGTTATTTCAGTCAACTCTTCCATTTCCGTTATATCCCAATCCACAATTCATTGAAGTTTCTCTATAAGAGTGTCTCTTGAGACTGTTGTATAGAATAATTGATTGAAGTTTCTCTATAAAAGCCTCACTTTAAGATGGTGTATATAATGGTGGACCTTCATTTGTTTCCTCTCGACCATCAAGCTTATGATTAGGGAATAAGTAATTCAATTTAAGCTTCTATGAAGCTACATCTCCCTACTCCCAATTATTCTAAAACTCATGTTTATGCATAGTGTTGATCTAGTGGTGTCATTATAACATATATTGATAATTGTCACATAGAGGTTCCAACATTGAGACCTGCATAGAGCACCTAGAATATGAGAAGTTGATTGTGAATTCATCAATATCTATTTCTATGTTCTAACATAGCCCCACGATCATTCTCATCCACAAAACTTATAACTTGGGTTTTCTCCCATTGAATTATTCATAAGGCTAGTTTCTACAACTACATAATTTGAGATTGATGGTGTGGAGAACAATTAGGTTGTTCATGCAATTGTTGTGGATGTTTCTTTCCATTGTGATGGAACTGCTAATGTGGCTTCCCCTTTCCATCATGATGGAATTATTGTTGTGGAGGTTTCTCCCCTACACAATGGAACTATTGTTTTGGAGGTTGGGTATGAGTAGGGTGAGTGTGCAACTTTGGAGTACGGGGGGGTTAAATTCTATTGTATTTGGGACCTACTAAAGGTCACATGGAATGATATGTTGTAGAGGAGGAGTGTAGCCTCCCTGGGGCCAAGTTGAATTAGAATCAGCCAACCAAAGGTTTGTTCTTTATGTACATGTGAGCCACACTTTCCCAACAAGTGTTGCTTTATACTAATGTATCTTACACTCAATTATTCAAATCCTACTTTCATTTTTAGATGCCTTAGAGGATTTACTCTCCAAACCTATAATAAAGGCCCTATAACCTAGACTATTGTTGGTTTTCTATCAAAGAAAAACAAATCTAGTTCATTTTAATTATGTTTCGTTTATGAATTGTCTTTTAATTGAGAAAAAATGTGTGTGATAAGGATGTTCAAAGAAAGAAAATAATTAGATAAAACAAGAATATTTAGTTTGTTTACACTACTCTTATTCTTCTTTGAAAACATGTATCTTATTCAAATTAAATGAACAATTTCTATATCCTTGATGTAATATCAAACTACTCATTTCTTTCCATCTTTAGGATTACTTATTTTCCATTTCCAAAAAAACTTCATCTAATTTTATTATTGTATTCATGGGTTTATGTTATAGACCTAATATAAAAAACTAGCCAAACCTTATTTGTCTTGATCAAATAAGTTGTTCCACAACAATAATTCCATTGTGATGGAAAGTGGCATCCACATCAGTAGTTCCATCATTATGGAAGAAACATTTACAACAATAGTATGAGCTGCAACCTAATTTTTCTCCATGCCATCATTCTCAAATGGTGTAGTTGTAGAAACTAGCCTTATGAATATTTCAATGGGAGAAAACCTAGGCTATAAGCTTTGTGGATGAGAACGATCCCGGGGATATATTAGAGAATGCAAATATCTATTGATGAATTCACAATCAAAATGGTTAACTTCTCATATTCTCAATTCTCTCTATAGGTCACAAGGTTAGAACCTCTATGTGGGCATTATCAATCTACGTTAAAATGATGTCACTAGATCAGTGTTTCATATAAAGAAGAAATTTAAAATAACTAGGGTTGTATGATGTCTATAAAAATATTATCATTGATCTTATCTCCATTAATTGATCTATTATCACACATTAATCATATTAGTCCAAATGTCCTCTAATATCAACAATCAATCACCATCAATCTCAATCCCACTCTTATACCCATTCAAATTTTGTCATTAAACCTAGGTTATGTTAGTCATTAGGATAACATATACATTGATATTCATATTATCAAAATATATATTATATCATAGAGATCATTATTTAGAATAATATCAATCACCTTGAATCTTAATTTCATAGTTGATAATTGGTCAAATATTGACATGTCAAGCAATGTTGGCATATATAAAGTAATATTATATGTGTAATTGACCATAATATCATAACATTTTACCTTAAATTCTACCATCTATCTTATTTCATTAAGGTAATGGATTAAGGGACGTCAAAACATGTTTTTCTTTATCTAATTGGATAGAATTCATCACGTGATTTTGGAAATAATATTTTTCATCATAGAGAAGGTGGTTGGGTTAGCTAATAAAAAATAACTTAGCCAAAAAAAAATTAAAAGTAAGACCATTTTAGGGAAAAAGTATGAGTTAACTTTGTCATAATTTTTAACCAAGTTGTGGAAAAATGGGATTTCCTAGTTCACCATATCTACGGGATTTCCTAGTTCACCATATCTCTAAATATTTTGAGGACAGAAAGTCGATTGGTGTTGGTTGATTACAAGGGTCAATTGATGGGCCAACTGAGAGATCGACTAAGGTAACGACTAGTTGAACTTATCAACCAATGAATGAGCTACCTAATTGATTGATCAATTATGTTGTTGGAACAAAACTATCGACTATGGTACATATTCCAAGAGAACCATTATGTGCGATGACCCAAGTATGCCGACATGATCTTCTTCACTTCAAGGGATTTGGTTAAATATTAGAGCTATAAAAAATGTGATCATCCTTCTCTGATAGTAGAATGCAATGAGACAAATTGTGAGAAGTGAGTAATGCATTTTGATTTATGTCATTTTGTGTTAAAGTGCTAAAACAATCTTTAGACACCACCTCTTCTTTAAATTTCTTAATCTTGTTGATTTATGTAGTTATGTCTAATCTCTTGATTTCTCCAACATGGTATTAGAGCTATTGGTTTGAGGCATAGCCTTTCGTCTACAAGTCTATTTGATGTGTCACTTTGACATGCTCTATTTCTTTAGATCTATTTTTTATTGGCTATAGGTTTAAATTTGCATATTGTATTTGGGTTAGACTAATAAATCAATATCATGGCTTCCAAGCAAGATCCAATGATCTTGAAAGGTCACAACTATGGAATATGTGCACAATATATAGAAACCTTATTGAAAAGTAAGGCTCTTTGGAATTTTACCAATAATGTGATCCCAGACTTGAAATATGACCGACAAAAGTTCATTCTCGATGGGAAGAAGGATGATATTGTAGGAGTGAACACCACCTACATTTTGAGGGAGATTCACTTTCATACAAGTAGGATAGATAATCCTTATCAAGTTTGGAAGAAACTAAAGGGCATATTTGAAAAGGTCGATGAAATTCAAGTCTTGAAGATTGAGATTTACTAGTTGAGTTGATTTCTATAGACTCTCTCTCCTATTACTAGATTGAGGACTATTTGGCATGAATCAAGGAACTACAATTGAAATTGGGAGAATTTAGGAAGGATTTTTTGAAGAAATATGGATAGCTCATTGAAATAATCCTCACAAACTTGAAGACCCCATATGATGTAATGTGTTTGGTTATGTGCAAGTTGGGTGTCCCATAAAGAAGATGGTAAGGAATATACCCTTGATTCTTTATGTGGTTTGTTGATTAGAGCACAGGAGAATCTGCTTAATGAAGAAAAACTAAGTGTTAGGTAGTGGGCCTATCTTCCAAAAGGAAAAGTTCAACAGGGATAAAAAGAAAGAAGTTGACATGGTAATCTATAGAAAAATTTGGAGTGTGTTGAATAGACTGTGACGAAGAAGCATGATGGTGCAACTAAGAATGATAGGAAAAATAATACATGTTATAATTTTGGGAGATTAGGACATATGGAGAAGGCTTGCTGAAAGAAGATTAATTATTGGGGGTAGAAGGTTGAGAAACTTGAAGTAGGCATGTCAACAAGATGATAAACCCATGCTCAACACGGCATGACAAATAAATCTACAATTTTTGTTAGTGCCTCTCGGGCCCTACATTCCCACACTACTCAAACTGAGTGGATAATTCATTTGTTAGGAGATGAATCCAATATCTATATCTCTATTATTTTTCCTATAGATCTCTTGACTAGGTCCATGTGTTAGGCACGTGAGGGCCCGGGGGGGGTGCAAGAGGGGAGGTGGAGTCTAGGGAAAATTTTGTATATTCTTCTAATGTGTTTTAGTTCCTTTTGGAATCCTCATATGTATTGTATAAAAGATGAGTGACCCCCTAGCATTGTAACACAAGAGAGACAAAATAAAGCATTGTAATTTTTTTGTCGAGTAAAATAATATATCCAAACTTCCATTTACCCATGGTTTTACCTGCATATAGTAGTGTTTCCACGTAAATATCGTGTTTTATTGTTATTGTTGTTTGCTTTTATTTTGATTTATAAAAAAATTGGGACATCATCCATAAGTGATTTGCATTCAAAATACCATGATAATGATATTATGTAGTCATAATTCTACAATATTGAATTCAGAAATAAAAAGTAAGAAAGAGTACACTTATCTTTTCCAAGATGAAGTTCCAAGGCAACTAATTGTGGGGTGTGTGATTTCCTCCCAACCATAGGATATTCTAGTGTAAAATCCACCCCCTTTTTGGGATATGGGAACACTAGGGAAAATAATACTGGAAATATTTCCAAAACCTCTCTTATTTTCACTAAAGGCTTCCAATATACCAACTAAGAAAGTATCTACTGGTTCTTTAGTTGTTCAACCTCTCAACTAGAATAGATCTTGGCACTCATACCTCACTCCATACAACATAAGAAATATTCATTTCTTTGCTATTCAATCCTTTAGGAATTTCCTTCCTCTCAATTCTCTTCAACATGACAAATGTGGCTCCAAGACACTCCCTACTCCCAATTTCATTTCCATTATTGTGAAGTTTCCTGGACATGGATTTTATGGTTATTTTGACAATCTAATAATCCATCAACCTTTATGTATTTGAAATTATATCTATATTATCTCCAACGGTGTTTAATATTACCTAGAGTCCTTTCTTCCATCTCTCCATGGTTCATATAAGATTTGGGATGAGTTTTGTTCCTTCAAGTTCTTCCTTTCTCGTCAATAACTGTGTTTTTTCTAAGCTTTTCTCTCCCCATTCAAATTTAAAATCCATGAAAATGAGAGAATGAGTGTGAGGGAGTAGTATTTCCTCCACCCCAATATAATTTCCTTAAAAATAGGAGGTAGTTACTACAAAATAGAAGCTAGGTACTTTTGCATAGGATTACCATGTCCTCATATTCAGAGTTTCCCTTTACATAATTAGGCTCTCAATTTGGTATAAACTTAAGGATAAATGGAAATATGACAATCAAATATTTGAGGTTTTGGATAGGGTAAAGCATCATCATAATTCATAGATCAGATCCCATTAGACCCCCTTATTTTTCCCTCAAGTGGACTCATATCCCCATCGTGCCCTCCCTGTCTATTATCCTTGGAAACTTTCATCAATATTATAATGATCATGTTTGTCAATGTTCATAATCACCATGGAATCTACCTAATGTTGTTAAGAAAAGAATAATAAATAAAAACATTATTAAAAAATAATTAATACCAACTTCAAAGGATCGAGACCAAGGTATTATAGAACCCATAGGTTTTCTAGAGCTAAACAACTTGATAAAGTGCTAGTTTCCTAGGAAGATTAATCCCAATTTGAGTAAAACTTCATGGATTCAATAAGCTACAAAGGACTTGACTGATAGGCCAAATAGTTTTTAGAGGTATTTTACTATCTCATTTCTTTGATTAATTTGTCTCTATTAAACTATTAAAATTATGACATTTGATTTAATATTTGATTTGACAAATTTTAGTAGTAAAAATTTATTGAAATTTGTACTTAGTAACTTAGAAACTATGTTATTATTGGAGAGTATTGTTGGATTATCCCACAATACTGAGAGGGGGGATGAATCAGTATTTTCTTTTACTTTTAAAATAAGAATGCAAAATGAATCAAACATGTTAAGACAAAAATTTATCGTGGAAAATTCAAAGAGAAAAACACCAAATCAAACTCATTAATAAGATGAATCTACAAAATTGCTTTTATCTGCTTCTACAGAAAGGATGCAACAACAACTCGGGTTTCTTCCCACTACAACAGACAAGGATGCTCCAACACCCTGGGTTTCTGCCTGCTACAATAGACAAGGATGCTCCAACACCCTGGGTTTCTTCCTGCTACAATAGACAAGGATGCTACAACACCCTTTGCAGACTTATATTCTTCCCTAGCGCCACCTTGGACTAATTTCTATCAGTCTACTATTCACTTCTTGGACTTTGTCATTCGCACTCACAGAGACGAGTTATTTCCTTCAATTATTCTGTTAATAAATACCTTCACGCTTCGTGCAGAAGCATCTCTTCACCATTGCGCCATTGCATTCTTCAATCGTGCCTCTTCAAAACAACTAAGCTAATTCCTTGTTAATCGATTTGTTGTTTAACCTTCAAGTTTGACCTTCCGCATTCTCCATTTCCGCAATTATCCTAAGCCGTTGATTTCATATCGGGCTTCTACCTAACCATATATCTAATATAGGATGCGGTATGTGGATTTCCAAACTATGACATTTCTCAAAATGTCTTTTCGGACTTATCTTTCTGCCTCAATCATTCCAGATCATTGATCTCCTTCAATCTTTTCGTGACCGTCGATCTAAGGTGGAAATCGGATATCAAATATGTGACATTTCCCAAATATCATTTTTCTATTTCCACTTTTCGAACCAATATTTCTGCATCTTTGATCTTATACGAATGTCTCCTGACCATCGATATTCCGGATCGAGGGATATGGAGTGCAGGTTCTCAAAAACTCAAGCGTTGCTTTCGCAATTTTTTGCCTTCGCTTTCTATGCTAATATTTTCGCACCGTCGATCTTTCATAGATGATTTTTTGACCATCGATCTTCTGGATTACAGGATGTGGAATGCGGAACTATGACATTTCCCAAAGTCTTTTCGTGATTCTACTCCTTCCGCTTTTCACCTTCTACTTTCCACCTTCCAGACTTCAGTTTGTGGAAACCCATATTATTCTAGACCTTGATCTTCCGCTTTCCACCTTTCAGTTTTCTTAAGAACCGTTGATCTTCTTTTGCAGATTCACTCCTATCTGTCGATATATGATCTAATGTGTATTTGTAGATCTCCCCTCTTCTTTGTCTGGAAATCATCCACCGTCGTCGATCTTCTCAAGATCGATTTCCATAATTTCTCTTGATTGATCTGGACCATCCACGTTGTTAGTAAACTATTTCTCAATGAAATTTCGCTCCCATACAGAACGTTAACTCACCTACTAGTTGAATCTGTGAAATCCATGAGGACTGTCAGATTTAGATCGACAGTGGACCCCAAATATCAAAAGGTGGATTTTATTCAAATTTCGCGCACATCGGGATTTTATTAATCCATGATAGTTCTCCCTATGAAATAACTTCCAGTCGTTGATCTCGATCTCTCTTTTTTGGAGATTAGTTTCTGATTTCACAGCTCAACTCACCTTTTATTCTCCTCACTCTTTTATCATCGGAATATTCTGCATTCATTGATCTTATTCCACCTTTAATCTCCACTACACGATCTTCAAGCATATGAATAGGGATTATCCATTTATCTCATTCGCAACTCTAACTTGTGAAATTCAACCATAGTCATTTATTTGATCTTACAATGATATCAACCATTAATACCTACACAGATTTAGGCCTACAGGTTCAATGATCCATCCTTACAGTGATCGATCAATCAATCTCTGTCTTCTCTCACTCTCAGAATCCCTAATTCCTTAGTACTGACTTTTCGTTGTGTCATTGCTGAATTCATCCTACTACCATAACTACTGGTTATTCCTTTGTCATACGTGAAACGCTTTGACATCAATAAAACTTATATTATCAACAATATCCCCCTTTGGCATTGATGGAAATATCTAAACCTTCTCCCCCTTTGACAACAATGACAAAGGATAACCTATTATGCCATTGAGGATTTCATGTCTTTCTTCTTTTTGAAAACTCCCCATGTCATCATATCTTCCCCTGAGCTTGTGCTTCCTCCTCTACAAATTTTGAAAGGGAATCACTCCCATCTTTTGTCTAAGATGCTCAAAGGATTCCTTAGGTAGTGGCTTGGTGAAAATGTCAACAACCTGTTCTTTTGTGTTAACATACTCTAGTTTGACAACCTTCTGGGATACTTGTTCTCTTAGGAAGTGATATTTTATTGGTATGTGTTTTTTCTTGGAGTACATGACATGGTTTTTGACGTGCTTATGGCAAAGGTATTATCGCAGTTTATCATTGTTGGGTTCTCATTCTTAACAAGTAAGTCTTCTAGTGTCTGCTTCATCCTAATGACCTGGGTGCAACATGATGCAACCGCAATATATTCACCCTCTTCTCTGGAGAGTGAAATGGAAGATTGCTTTTTACTTAACCATGAAACCAAACAATTTCCTAAGAAGAATGTTGCTCCACTAGTACTTTTTCGATCATCAACACTTTCTTCCCAATCTACATCAGTAAATTTAAAATAAAGTCTTGACTCTTTGGGTACCATAACCCATAATCCATATTACTTTTCAAATATTTGAAAATTCTTTTTACTGTAGTTACATACGTTTCTTTGGGGCTTCACTGGAACCTAGTAACCAAACCTACAACTTGCATCACATCTGGTCTTGTAGCTTTCACATACAATAGGTTTCCTATCATGGATCTGTACATGGTATGATCCACTTCCAGAGACTTGTCATCCTTGCTTAATTTGCATCCTGTGATCATAGGAGTACTAACAGGTTTGGAGTCTTCCATCTTAAAGATTTTAAGCATGTCTTTGATGTACTTAGTTTGAGAGATCAAGATTCCTTTGTCTATTTGGTAAACTTGCAACCCCAAAAAGACTGTTAGTTCACCCAACATTGACATTTCGAATTCCTTCTTCATTTCAGAAGCAAAGTTTACCCTTAGTGTTTGTAAATTGATTCCAAATATGATGCCATCTACATAAACAACAACAATGACCATATTTTAATCTTCGATTTTTAAGTAGAGATTACTTTCAGTGACCCCTCTCTTAAATCCTTGTTGTTTTAAATAGTTGTCTATCCTTGAAAACCAGACCCTTGGAGCTTGTTTGAGACCACAAAGTTCCTTTTTAAGTTTGCAAACATAGTCTATATTTTCTGATAATAGGAAACCTTCAGGTTGTTCAATATAAACCTCTTCTTCTATCCTTCCATTCAAAAATGCAAACTTAACATCCATTTGATACAGCTTACAATTTTTATGGCATGAGAGTGCTAGAAACATTCTGATTGCTTCAAGTCTTGTCACAGGAGAATAAGTTTCTTCAAAATCAATCCCTTCTACCTGAGCATACCCTTTACATACTAATCTTGCCTTGTTCCTTATCACTTGACCATCCTAATTGAATTTGTTCTTGAAACCAATTTGGTCCCTATAACATTTTTATCTTTAGGTCTTGGGACAAGTTCCTAGGTCTCATTTTTCTCAATTTGATCTAATTATTCATTCATGGCTTTGACCCATTCATTATTATTGCTTGATTCTATAAAATTATTAGGTTCCACTATTGAGAGTAGGTCTTGTTCATTAAATGTTAGTTGTCTCCTTGTACTGACTCCAATATTTTTATCACCTATGATCTGTGTTTTTGGGTGATTCTTTTGTATCCTTCTAGATGGATTTTTTGTGTTAGGTCTTGGGGAGTCTTCTTCACTTTCCTATGTATCTTCTTTTTCAATTCCTTCTTCTTCATCATGAGTACTTTCGTCCTCTTGCAACTCTTCCTTTTCTTCATTATTTGTATTTTCAACACTGTCATGACTTCTTTCTCTTCTTGGTTTTATATCATCTACTCGTACATCTGCACTTTCTACAATCTTGTGTAACCTTTTATTGTAACATCTATATGCCTTCTTGGTGGATGAATATCCTAGAAATATTCCTTCATTAGTCCTAGAGACAAAATTGCCAAGGTCATCCTCGTTCCTTTTAATGTAACAATTACTTCCAAATACTTTGAAATATTTGACTGAGGCTAGTCTTCCATACCATAGTTCATAAGGGGTCTTGTCCTTATTCACTCTGAGTTTCCCTCTATTAAGAATATAGACAACTGTGTATATTGCTTCTTTCCAATATGCATCTGACAACTTTGCTTCATTAAGCATTGTTTTGGCAACTTCTTGGACTGTTCTATTTTTTCTTTCAACAACATCGTTCTGTTGAGGATTATTTGAAGATGAAAATTGTCTCTTAACTCCATGTGTCTCACAAAACTCATTGAACTCATCTGAATTAAACTCTCCCCCATTGTTTGTTCTAAGACATTTGATTTTCATATATGTCTCATTTTCAACCATTGCCTTGAATATTTTGAACTTCTCAAAAGCTTCTGATTCTTCCTTGAGAAATGTCACCCAAGTCATCCTTATGTAATCATCAATAAGCAACATGAAATAATAATCTCCTTGTATACTTTTAGTTCTTGTTGGTCCACAAAGATCTGTGTGCACTATTTCCAGAGCATGTGAGGTCATATGTTCTTTTTTTATAAAACTGGCTCTAGTTTTCTTTCCATGTTGACAATGTTTACAAATTGAGTTTAGAGGTTTTACAATTTTAGGCAAGTCTCTTACAGCTTCCTTCTTACTTATTTTGACAAGATTATCAAAATTTAAATGTCCCAACCTTTTGTGCCATAACCAACTTTCATCAATCATACGTAAGTAACATTGATTTTAATTTTCTAGGATGTACACATTGTTTGAATTTCGTATAGCAATGCCAACAACTCTTCCTAAGTCCTTTTTCCTAATTTCACATTTATCTGAGTCAAAAATATAGATGTGCCCTTGATCACATGTTTGACTTACACTGAGGAGACTAGGATTGAGGTTTTCTACTAGTAATACATTTTCTGCTTTGATCTTGTTATTAACAACAGTTGTTCCTTTTCCAATTATCTTGGAAAATAGATTGTCTCCAAAAGTGACTTTACCCTTATTATCTTTTAGTGTTATGAACTTGTTTGGGTCACCAGTCATATGTTTTGAATACCCACTGTCCAAGTGCCATATGTTTTGGTTTTTTCTGTTGCACATAGAGCAATCATGGAACTTTCCTTTTCTTCCTTTTCCCTCCAATACTTCTTTTGTTTTGTGTCTCGAGACTTAATTGCAACAGTCTTCCTTGTAGGGGTCATCAGTTTACAGTATCTTGCCATATGTCCATGGTTATTACATTTGTAACAATCTATGTCATATTTTTGAAGAAGTGTAAAGAGATTATGATTTCCTTTTGGTTTATTACTTGATGAATTATTCCTGTATTCAAAAACCTTCCCATTAGCTTTGCAATTTAAGGCTTTATTACCAAAGTTATTACAAGAGTAACAGTGACCTAAAAAGATCTGCAAATATCTTTTTGGTCTCTTTCGCACCATATTATTTATGTTTTTATCTTGAGAGTTTAGTGCAGCTTTCTTACTCTCTTCCTTTTTAATTGGACCCTTTAGTGCTTCAACATAGCTTTTCTTGTTTCCTCCTTGATTAGTGAAAGAGAAACTTTCTAGTTTCTTTTCTTTGTTAAAACCCAAACCAGATCTATCATTTGATGATCTTTGGATATTCAGGATGTCATCTAGAATCCTTGAGCTATTCTCAAACTTTGATTTGATAGATCCTTCATCAATATTTTTCTTGAATTGTATGATCTCTTCTTCAAGTCTCTCAAATTCTTGTATTCTTCTTTTGAGCTACAGGTTTAGGTCCTCCTTAGTTCTTTTGGAATATAGAATTTTAGCTTCCAACTCACTAATGATATGACTTGATTGTTTGTTCTTTTTTTTTGTGTTTCTCAAGTTCTTCAAGAGCGCTAACAAGTTCAAATATTAAGTCTACCTCTCCTTCTACATATGAGTCACTATTTGAAGCTTGAGTATCTAGACCCATGAATAGAATTTCAGTTTCTTCATCTTCACTTGTATATGCATCCTCACTATCTTCCATGGTGTAAAAAAAAATATTTTTCTCATAGGAATTTTTCTTGTTTCCTGTTTTAACCTTTTTAAAATTTGAAGTTTCTCTCTCATAGTTATCATCTTGTTTAGGGTACTTGTACATTTTGAAGAAAAATGTCCAATTCTTCCACAATTAAAACATTTCAAAGGTAAATTTCCTTTATATTTTCCAGTACCTTTCTCAAGTTTTTTAATAAAAAGAGCTTCTTCATCATCTAGGTTCTCTGATTGTTTTTTGGGTGAGGATTTAAATGTTGCTTCTTTTCTTGAGGATTCATTTAGTCCCATTCTCATCTCATATGTAGTGATAATTCCATGTAGTTCATCTACTGTCACAAAGTAAAGATCATCTCATTCTTCTAGGGTGGATACTTTTGAGTCATACTTCATTAGAAATGATCTTAGTACCTTGTTAACCATTCTCTTTCTTTTAATTTTCCTACAAGACCTCTAATAGCATTAACAACCTCATATACTCTTAGAAAGTATTCCCCAGTATTTTCTTCTTCTTTCATTTTAAGGCTCTCAAACTGCCCTCTGTGGGTCTGAAGTTTGGATTATTTGACTTTAGATGCCCCTTTATACATAATTTTTAATTTATGCCAGGCTTGTTTGGCAGTATTTACATCTCATAACTTTTGTAATTACAAAATTTGTCAATCCACTCAGGATTGTATTTAGGGCTTTGGAATTACCTTCATATTGGGCTAGTTCCACACTTTCTCTAGGTGCTTGGTCATCTATTTATAACTCCTTTTCAGTTGCTTCCCAAACTTTCCATCCAAGGGACATCAGATGGCACTTCATTCTCACACTCCAGTATGCATAATTTTCACCTATGAATAATGGAGGTTTGTTAGTCGCTAAACCTTCTTGTTGATCCATAGTGGTTTTTAAATAGGATCTTCCTTCCAGTGGCTAAACTATGGTGAAGGAACCTGCTCCAATACCAATTGTTGGATTATCCCACAATACTGAGGGGGGGGTGAATCAGAATTTCCTTTTAATTTTAAAATAAGAACACAAAATGAATCAAACGGGCTAAGACACAAATTTATCATGGAAAATTCAAAGAGAAAAACACCAATTCAAACTCATTAATAAGCTGAATCTACAAAATTGGTTTTATCTGCTGCTACAGAAAGGATGCAACAACTCACTAGGTTTCTTCCTGCTACAACAGACAAGGATGCTCCAACACCTTGGGTTTCTTCTTGCTACAACAAACAAGGATGCTCCAACACCTTGGGTTTCTTCCTGCTACAATAGAGAAGGATGCTAAAACACCCTTTGCAGACTTATAATCTTCCCTAGGGCCACCCTGCCACCCTGGATTGATTTCTATCAGTCTATTATTCACTTCTTGGACTCTGTCATTCGCACTCATGGAGACGAGTTCTTTCCTTCAATTATGATGTTAATAAATACCTTCACGCTTCCTACAAACGCATCTCTCCACCATTGCGCCATTTCATTGTTCGATCGTGCCTCTTCAAAACAACTAAGTTAATTCCTTGTTAATCGATTTGTTGTTTAATATTCCAGTCGTGACCTTCTGCATTCTCCATTTCTGCAATTATCCTAAGCCGTTGATTTTATATCAGGATTCTACCTGACCATAGATCTAAGATAGGATGTGGTATGTGGATTGTCGAACTGTGACATTTCTCAAAATGTCTTTCCGCACTTAGCTTTTCGCCTAAATCATTTCACACCGTTGATCTCCTTCAATCTTTTTGTGATCGTCATTATGAGGTGGAAATCAGATATCAGATATGTGACCTTTCCCAAATATCATTTCCTGATTTCCACTTTCCGAACCAATGCTTCTGCATCGTTGATCTTATATGGATGTTTCCTGACCGCCGATCTTTCAGACCACGGGATGCGAAGTGCAGGTTCTCAAAAACTCAAGCGTTTATTTCGCAATTTTTCTCCTTCCACTTTCTGCACTATTCTTTTCGCACCGTCAATATTTTACGGATGTCTTTCTGACCGTCGATCTTCTAGATCACGAGATGTGGAATGCAGAACTATGAAATTTCCCAAATTATTTTCGTGATTCTCTGCCTTCCGCTTTTCGCCTTCCGGACTGTGGTTTGTGAAAACCCATATTATTCTAGACCTTGATCTTTCGCTTTTCGCCTTCTTCTTTTCTTATGAACCATTGATTTTCTTTTGTGGGTTCACTCATGTCTGTCGATCTATGATCTAATGTGGATTTGTGGATCTCCCATATTCTTTGTGCGAAAATCATCCACCGCCGTCTATCTTCTCAAGATCGTCTTCTGTAATTTCTCTTGATTGATCTGGACTATCCACGTTGTCAGTAAACTATTTCTCAATGAACTTTCACTCCCATAGAGAATGTTAACTCATCTGCCAGTTGAATCTGTGAAATCCATGAGGACCATCAGATCTAGATCGACAGTGGACCCCAAATATCATAAGGAATATTTTATTCAAATTTCATGCACATCATGATTTTATTAATCCGCGTTAGTTCTCCCTACGAAATAACTGGAAGCCATTGATCTGCTTCTATGATCAACCTTGATTGTTGATCTCGGTCACTTTTTTTTGGCAATTAGTTTCTAATCTCGTAGCCTAACTCACCTTTTATTATCTTCACTCTTTTATCAGCGGAATCTTATTCAGTCGTTGATATTATTCCACCTTTAATCTCCACCGCACGATCTTCAAGCATATGAATGAGGATTATCCATTTATCACATTCACAACTCTAACTTGTGAAACTCAACCACAGTCATGGATTTTATCTTACCATAATCTCAACCATTAATACCTGCATAGACTTAGGCCTACAAGTTCATCATCGATCCTTACACTGATCGATCAATCGATCTTTGTCTTCTCTCACTCTTAGAATCCCTAATTCCTTAGTACTGACTTTCCTGTGTGTCATTGCTGAATTCATCCTACTACTATATCTACTGGTTATTTCTTTGTCATACGTGAAACCCTTTGACATCAATGACAACTTATATTCTCAACAAATCCCATTATACCCCCGTATTTTCCCCCCAAGTGGACTCATAGCCCCATCGTTCCCTCCTTGTCTATTATCCTTGGAAACTTCCATCAATATTATAATGATCATGTTTGTTAGTGTTCATAATCACCATGGCATCTACCTAATGTTGTTAAGAAAAGCATAATAAATAACAACATTATTACAAAATAATTAATACCAAGTTCAAAGGATCGAGACCAAAGTATTACAGAAACCCATAGGTTTCTTAGAGCTAAAAAACTTGATAAAGTGCTAGTTTCCTACGAAGATTAATCCCAGTTTGAGTAACACTTAATGGATTCAATAAGCTACTAAGGAATGGACTGATAGGTCAAATAGTTTTTAGAGGTATTTTACTATCTCCTTTCTTTGATTAATTTGTCTCTATTAAACTATTACAATTATGACATTTTATTTATTTGATTTGATAAAATTAAGGTGAATCCATGAAGATGGGTGTCTATTTTGGGGGGTCTTATGAGAAAATAAATTTGATTTTTTCATGTTTTTCAACTTTGGGCGAATGAAAGTGATATTTTTGTTTAGAATTTCACTTTTAAGTAAAAACAAAACTTTTAGAGAATTATGTTAGTTTTCTATTCATAATTTTTTCAATTTTTTTTATTGAGATTTGATATTCATTTTGGCAAATGTTTGACAGTGTGTCCTTATGAAATGAAAGGAACAAAAAATAGTCATGTTTGGTTGCGCCCATAAAATTATTGTTAAATTTGTGTTTTGCAAAAAACAAATATGCTACGACAATCTACACACAATATACTATTGCGATAACTATAAGTTTGTAACCAACGGATCTATATACTAATTATAATATTTTTTAGAATTCAATCAATGGGAAAACCTTGTCGATTTTAAACATGTTTTTGGTTGCGCCACTTTTCTCTCAATTGACTATAAAACTTAAAAATCTACGAAATACCCTTTTGAAGTAGACACTCCAATTAACTGCACCATATTTGTTTCAATTTCTTTGGTGGTGTATTTTTAAAGTTATATATTTTTCATTTCACCACATTTTGAAAGAGATGAAACTAAACTCGACACATATTAAGAAACAAAAAAAATAAAAATATCGGATCTCACCTATACACAACAAACTCTATACCTACGGAAAGTAGATTTAATGACGAAACTAAAGGTATCAAGTCCGACAGTCGATTTGTAGTGTAAGGCATCCATTTTACCTTTCAAAAATGTAGAAACCTAAAAACTGTGCAGGTTTCAGGTCGCAGAGGTTATTTAGTGGAATAATTATTCGGTTGAACAATGTTTTTCCGTTACGGAGACGTTACAAGCAAGGTTGTTCAGCCGAAAAACTAAGCGCAAAAAAAAAAATCGTCGACCGAAAAAAAAATCATATAAGTAAAACGAAAGAGCCTCATTATTTTCGCACCTCTTCATTTCGTATAAGTAAAACGAAAGAGCCTCATTATTTTCTCACCTCTTCATTTTGTACAAGTAAAAATATTTTTGAAGGGGTTTTCAGAGGAGATTTCTTTTACCAAAGGATTTGTTTTACAAGGTATTTTTCTTCTTATTTATTTTCAAGGGGTACATTCAAAGAGTTTTTTCCCAAGGCACTTTTGCCAAATATTTTGTGTTCTAAATTATTTTCGAAAAGAAGTTATTTCTTTGCAAGAAGTATTTTCATAGAGTATTTTTCCAAGATATTTTTGCAAAGTAGGTTATTTCTTTGCAATGGGTTTTTTTCCAAAGAGTTTTTTTTTTCAAGGTATTTTTGCAAAAGAGTTATTTCTTTGCAAGGGGTTTTTTCAAAAAGTTTTTTTTCCAAGGTATTTTTGCAAAGTAGGTTCTTTGCAATAGGTTTTTCCAAAGAGTTTTTTTGCAAAATATTTTTGCAAATGAGTTTTTTTTTTCCAAAATATTTATATAAGTTGTTTTTTCAAAGAAGGTTTTTTTTCAAAGAGTTTTTTTTTCCAATTGTTTTACAAAGAAGATTTCTTAACAAGGTGTTCTTATTTTTTTCCAAGGGTTTTTCAAAAGGAGATTAAGCAATCATGGGAAATAAAAGAAACCGTAAAAAAAAAAGTGATCGTTTACGTGATGACGATGTTAATAAGGAAAAACAAAAACTCAGAAATAAAGCCAAAAGAGCAAGGGTTGTAGAAACAGAAGAAAGAATTGAAGATATAAGAACATATTTACATGACACTATTGATGAAATGGAAATTGAAAATAGGGTACAAGAAGAACAAATGGAAGTTGAAGAGACCATTGTTGAAGATGTAAATAGTGATTTACATGTTAATGTTGATGAAGTCAATATTGAAGATCAAAACCAAGATCCAGAAATTGGACCTGGTATGTATATATCATGTATTTTCGAAGTTCATTTTGTATAATGAATTGTATTTTTGGACATATGTTAAATTAAATTTAACTTGATGTATAGGTACTTTCACCATTGATGATGAAATGTTAGAAGACATTGATTGCGACAAATATGGAGAAAAATTACCCATACATGTTGCACGATATCGTGCTACAAAAATTTATGATGATATTCTCAAGGATTGTTCAATAGTAGGACAAGCGTAAATTTTGAGATGTTTATTGGTGTCCAAGAAGTTAGAAGGTGCTATGTCATTATTGGGTATTCACAAGGTGACAAAAGAGTTGAAACTGAAACATAATGTGATAGAAAATATAGGTGATGCAATAAAAAAAATTGGAAAATCCAGAAAGAAAGATACCAGTGCTGCACGTAGAGCAATTAAGACAACAATTGTTTCAGCTAGTGCTAAACAAAAACGTTTGACAACACAACTAGCACAAGCAATTGGAACCTCAAGAAAGACATTATACAAACATAGCGAATTCAGAATGCAAATAGATGAAAATGATGAACTTGCTTGCTGGGAAATTATTTGTAGACAACCTTACAAATATAGAATGGGAGAAGGTGTTAAAGATATTGTACAGAAATATTGGTTGGAACATGCTCGAGTTTCAACAAATTCAAGGGATGTGATACGACAAAGAGTATCACGAAATGTTTATGAAATCCATCCAAAACATATAATGGAAATGACACAAGTACAATTGTTCAATAAATTCAAGGAGGATCATCGTGGAATTAGTAATATGTCGATCACTACATTTGTGCAACAAAAACCTTGGTATGTTAGACCTATTACTATATGTGACACATGTTGTTGTCATTATCATGTGCAATTTCAATTATATTACGACACGTTTCTTGAATTTGGTAAAATGTTTTGGAAAAATTCACCACCTCCGCCCACAGTACGTGAATTCATATCTCAAACTCTATGTGAGAGAAATCACGATGAAATATTTTATAATAAGAAATGTCTCAATGGAAAACATTGTCATGGTTGTGGAAATATTGTTTTATTCCACAATAAATACCCTATTGATAATGATCAGTCACTTTCAAATGCAACCATTGATTGGAGAAGATATGAATACAACAATTATTCTACAAGTTCTAGTGATGCACATTCCAAAAGAATTGAATTGCGAGAAGATAAAATATGTGTGACAGATTTTCTCAAGAAATTTGAAAGTGAAATTTATAAATACACCAAGCATTTGTTGGAGACATTTACCACCATACACACTCTTTTTGGTCAAATTGGACTAGTTAAACCACTATCATAAGTATTATTTACATTAATTGACATCAGTGGAGCATTAAATGTCATCATCCAGTCTCACCCATGCATACCTTCAGTCAAGGAGGCTAATTGGAGCACTCCGGGGGTGATCTGAGTGATATTAATGCACCTAATTGCTAACTGGTGGTTACAATCAGTTAAACAAGTCAGTTAAGGTGCCTCCTCTCATTAAATATATTATTTAATGATTATTTAATGAACTGGAGTCAACAAGGGCGCCTCCACCAACTTCTGATGTGTATTTCAACTTCAATTAACCTCATCGAGGTTCATTGGAGTCAGTGTAGCACTACCTCTTGATGGTTGGTGAGTTGTGACATGTGTCTGATCTCTTTCAGTTGAGACTGAATCATTTATTGCACTCCGACTTCAGTTAGGGTTAGTTGAGTCAATTAGGGTTTTGATTAGTGGTTAACTGAGTGTGAACCATGGCTTACAGTCAGTTAAGATACAATCACTCATTCAATTCGAATGACCTCCTAAGGAATTCGAATTGTCTCTTCATTCATGCTTGTAGCATGACATTGTAATTGTTATCATTCATTCTTTATGTGAATACAGAGTGTCTACTATTCCTGTAGACCGATTACACCATTTCATGAGTTATTTGTTGATTAATATTTGATAAGAATGATTCTTTGTTCCTAGATCAATATACAAGATTAATATGGTATCAGAGCTTACAGCGGAACGAAGCTCTATCTCTCAAAAACAAGCTTTTTGACAGATTTCTGCATGAAATTTGAGCAATAGCTCAAAAATCCATCACTGCACCAGAAGCCAAGGCTTACCACTTTATACCCCAAGTAAAGAACTTGTTGATCAAGCTTTCTTGATTGACTATGCTGGGTGTGATGAAAGCCTAGAAT
>LPNX010910135.1:759641-808709 GCA_001517045.1 Pseudotsuga menziesii | reverse complement strand
GTTTACCAGCTCAAAAATGAACTCATGTCTCTCCAACCCTCCAATTTCGAGACTCTGAATGATTTCTTCACAAAGTTCAAGCATACTATTTTACTCTTGAAGCAATGCAAAGTGGAGAAGGAGGATGAACAGCTCATCCTCGCCATACTCTCCAAACTTGAGGCTGATTATTCAGTTTTTGTTTCTACATTCTGTGCAAGGAAGCTCACAACCTTTGGATGGAAGATGCCTACACTCAATGCCTTCATTGATTCCCTAACATGTGAACACGACAAGCTTGTCCAGATGGGGATCATCAAATCCTTCCATGATCAAGCCCTTCATGTCCCGGGGCCCAAATATCTGAAGGGTAAAGGAAAGCAGCAAAAGAATCAAAAAACTAAATTTGATGCTCCTAAACATAGAGTTGAAAACCAGCAGCATGATGAGTCTTCCGGCTCAAGGAAGAACAAAGGAAAAGGGCACAATGGCAAGGAAAAAGTAAAGTGTTCTTATTGCGGGAAGGGCTTCCACCCTGAACATGCCTGCATGAAGAAAAAACTTGATGAAGCAACCTCTCTCCTTGAGAGGAATCACATCATTCTTCCGGAAAGCTTTTGGATGAGATATCAGCAAGATCGGGAACCACAACATGAAAAAGGTCATGCCCTCATGGCAAGCATTTCGAAGTCCAAAGCACTCTTGATTGATTCTGGAGATTTGAACCACATGATGGTTGAAAGAGACTCCTTTTCATCCTTGGAGACCGGCAAATCCATCCCCATCCACATGGGAGATGACTCCACCATCATTTCAAAAGGACAAGGTACGGTTGATCTTGAAAATGGTTTCTTTTCAAATGTATTATATGTACCATCTCTGGCATCAAATCTCCTTAGTGTCTATCAGATGACACATATTGGAGTGCCTAAGAGAGTTTCCTTCATCCCAAATTATGTTGAGATAACAGAAATTTTATCCGGGAAACTCATTGCTAAAGGTCTTGCAAACCATTATGCAAAAGCCTATGAGTTATCTCACTTTGTTGCGAATGCAAAGCCCACCACTCTGCTAACTCATGCGAATGAGGTTAGCAGGCTGTGGCATGAGAGGTTTGGCCATCTTAATTTCAAATATTTGCAGCAATTACAGAAAAAAAATCCATGGTTGAAGGCCTCCCGGTCATCAAGGAAACCACTGGAATTTCCAAGGGGTGTGTGATTGGAAAACACCCTGAGCACAAGTTCGATCGGGGGAAGGAAAACCGAGCTACATGCATATTGGGGATGATACATTCTGATATCAAAAGTCCAATCCCTATCACATCCATGAATGGATCAAGGTATCTTCTTACTTTTGTTGATGATTTTTCAAGGTATACATGGGTTTTCTTTCTCAAAAAGAAGTCAGAAGTATGTGAAAAATTTTATGAATTGAAGGCCTTGATCGAAAATTCCTCTGGACTTAAGATAAAGATCTTGAGATTTGATAATTGAGGGGAGTATGTCAGTAATGAGTTGCTGCACATATTCTCTCAAAGTGGTATTCAGGTCCAACATTCAATTCCCTACACTCCCCAGCAAAACAAAGTAGTGGAAAGGAAGAATCAGTCTCTCAAGGAGATGACCACCTGTATGTTGGAATCCAAGAAGCTTGCTGCAAATTTGTGGGCTGAGGCCATGAATGCTGCAGCATACATTCAGAATAGGGTGCCACACTCATCCATTAAAGGGAAGACCCCTTTCGAAGCATACTTCGGACACAAGTCAAATGTGTCGAACCTATGGGTGTTTGGGTCCATTGCATGGGCCCGGATTATTCTTGATAAAAGAAGGGCTTTGCAACCGCCAAGCATAGAATGTTTGTTTATTGGGTATCTTGATGAATCTAAAGGTTTCAAGATGCTGGATATCAAGACCAAACAGATCATCATCAAGAGAAGTGTCAAGTTCGATGAGCCTCTTCAAGAGGTGGAACTAGTGAAGGAGAAAACTGCTGAATTTTCTTCCTATTCTACTAAATATTTGGATGATGAAATTGGGGGTGATGACCCTGATTTGGATATTCTGATTTCTGATATCAGTGTACAGCAATCATTAGATGATGAATCAGAACCTGAAATGAAAAATCATCTTCCTACATGGGCCCGACAGCCACTCTCCTCCGCAGGAGAAAACATTGGAAATCTGGATGATCCAAGGAGAACCTAGTCTGATTTCCAAAGAGAAGGTATTGTGCTCTCTTGTCCTGATAATTTGCTATCCAAAACTTGCTATTTGATGATTATTTCAAATCCAAAATCATACTATCATGCTCAAAAGGATCCAAGATGGCAAGTTGCCATGGATGAAGAGATGAATTCTCTTTAGAAAAACACTGCTTGGTAGCTAGTTTCTCTTCCTCCGCGAAGGAAATTGGTTCAATGCAAGTGGGTGTTTCGGACAAATTTTTCTACTGATGGAAGCACCTACAAATATAAGGCAAGGCTGGTAGCAAAAGGTTTCTCTCAGGTCCAAGGTGTGGACTACCATGAGACCTTTGCACCAGTTGCAAAAATGGACTCCATCCACCTTGTTTTGGCAATTTCAGCTGGATGTTAAGTCAGCCTTTCTGCATGGAGATCTTAATGAGGAGATATACATGATGCATCCTAAGGGCTACATCATTGATCCATCTTCAGTTAACCTCATCAGGGTTCATTGGAGTCAATGTAGCACTACCTCTTGATGGTTGGTGAGCTGTGACATGTGTCTGATCTCTTTTAGTTGAGACTGAGTCATTTATTGCACTCCGACTTCAATTAGGGTTAGTTGAGTCAATTAGGGTTTTGATCAATGGTTAACTAAGTGTGAACCATGGCTTACAGTTAGTTAATCTAGATTCACTCATTCAATTCGAATGACCTCCTAAGGAATTCGAATGGTCTCTTCATTCATGCTTGTAGCATGACATTGTAATTGTTATCATTCATTCTTTATGTGAATACAGAGCGGCTACTATTCATGTAGACCGATTACACCATTTCATGAGTTATTTGTTGATTAATATTTGATGAGATTAATTATTTGTTCCTAAATCAATATACAAGATTAATAGCATTCACATAGAGAACGATGGCAAGACCTTCAATTCAAACATTCTCGTCAAAATTTTTCAGCTGGAACAATTTTGTCTGTGGTTGATTTTGCAGAAAACTACATATTTGTTGCACAAAAAGAGATTCAAAGTGAATACTATCATTCTAACCAAGTTTTGATATTTGTCCATGTTCTATATAGACATTCTCAACAAGATGTTGATGGCATTGAAAGCACGTGTGACAATCGAGATGCGATTAACGAATATCACTTTTATATCAATGATGATCGTACGCATGATACACATTTTGTTCAACATTGTATTGAAAAAAAATTCTATGATTCACTATAAAGTCATAAAGTTAAATTCAATGAACATTGGATATGGTTGGATGGATGTGCAGGACAAATTAAATCTTCACGATCGTTTTTTTGGTTATGTTGACTTCATAAAGCAATGAACATTAAACATCGCTGGAATTTCTTTGAAACTGGACATGGAAAAGGTGAACATGATAGTGCAGGAGCATGCGTAAAAAGAGCACTTCGAAGATGGCAAATGAACCATTCTTCTAGATGATTCCATTCAGCTACAGAGGTTGTACAATGGTGTAAATCAAATCTAATGATTGCAGTCAACAATCAAAAGATGTGCGCAGGTATGTACATTATTTTTTTAATTTATATTAATTGTCAATTTTAAAAAATGTATGTACTAACATTGAAGTATTTGTACACTAACATTAAAAGTTGTCATTTGTGATTTATCATTTATTGTGTAGGTTTTTTTGGCTTGTTGGGGTCCAATATATAGATAGATCAATACCATACGAGGCTAGCACCATACATGGGACTAGAGAACTTCACTCTATTCAAACAAAATCCTTCCAAAACGTGTTTGCATTTGACAGTAGAAAGCAATCATGTTTTTGTCATATTTGCACTGAAAATGTTGAATCTACAGAAGTTTGTGAAAACATAATGAACAACTACGTAAAACATTGGAAACACATAGATATTAATCCAAAAGGAAAAATGCCACTAGCAAGCATAGAAGAATTAGAATCAGAAGAAATAAAAATATCATCTGATGGCGATAGAATTTCAGATCTTGTTAGAGAAGGTAATGATATTGTTGATTGTTCAATGTTGTCCATCACTTTATGTTTATATAGTCAATTTAATTCACTTAAAAACTCCAACGCCAATTGTAATTTGCACAGGAGATTTTTTTGCTGTAATTGCACCTTTAGACAACAATGAAAATGTAAAATATTATTTGATGCGATGCACTGAAGGAAAAATGAAGTTATTGGAGGACTACAATGACAACGGATTTACATATGAGAGAGGATCAATCATTTTAAAAGGCTATTTTTTGCAGAAAACCCGTATGACTGAAAATTATGTCTACTTTCAGGATTATGAACCTGATCTTATATGTTGTCAGTATAGTCATTTAGTATGTGCATCTCGAATAAAATTGGTACAAGTTCCATCGAAAAAAAAATGGAAACTGCCCAAATATGACCATGAATAGATAATTGAGGACGGCATTCCATTGTGATGTTTTTAACTCTATCATTTCTTGTTTTATGTTAAGATTGGGTATCATGCTCAAAGATGGATTGATGTTTTAGAATTCATAATAATTGTGTACTTAGTCATTTAGTATGTTACCTTATTAGAAGTCATTTTAATGTTACCTTAGAAGTCATTGAACTTTAATTTATTAAAATTCAGAATCAAGTTGCTAATATTACCTTAGTAATAAAAAAATATTCGAATTCAAAATCAAGTTGCTAATATTACCTTAGAAAATTTATGGATTGAGCTATAATTTATTAGAATTCAGAATCAAGTTGCTAATTTTACTTTATTAATAAAAAATATTCCTATCAAAACTTCCTAACATTCCTAACATTTCCTAACATTCATTCATACATTCATATATTTATCTCTATCAAAACTTCCTAACATTTCCTAACATTCATTTCTAACATTCCCCACATTGATTCCTAACATTCCCCACATTGATTCTTAACATTCCTAACATTCCTAAAATTCTCAACATTAATATATTTGCACCTATAAAAACTTTCTAACCTTTCCTAACATTAACATTCCCCATTACCACATTCACTCCTAACATTCCCCATGTTCATTCTTAACGTTAACATTCCCCATATTCATTCTTAACATTAACATTCCCCATGTTCATTCTTAACGTTAACATTCCCCATATTCGTTCTTAACATTAACATTCCTCATATATTCATTCTTAACAAATTGGATTGCACCTATCAAAACGTACTAAGATTCCTAACCTTTACATATACATGTATATAATCCAAAAAACAATATCTAAGATCAATGTATGTATGTATATAATCCCAAAAAAAATCATGAACATGTGAGTTCAATGTACATGTATATAATCCAAAAAAACAATCATGAACATGTGTATAATCCAAAAATTAAGCTCCTCGATATCCGAATCAAAGAAGTCCACCACTATCCTCCACTAGGGTCTTCCTTTGGACTCATAACAATCTGGAACATGTATAAAAACATATTATGAATATCATAAATTATTTAAACAATTTTAAACTAAAATAAAAATATTAAAACATTAAACTAATATATAGAAGAACAATACAATTATTAACAAAATTACCTCAAATTCTCTATCATTCAATGGAGTCTTCCATTTGCCTCTAAAAGGTGGAGGAGACCCAAGCTGCAACATGTATAAAAACAGTTTATAAATCTAACAAACTATTTAAACTATTTTAAACTAAATTCAAAAAAAAATATTAAACTTACAATTACACCACTATCCTCCAATGGAGTCTTCCCTTTTCCTCGAAAGATTGAAGAGACCCAAGCTTCAACATATATAAAAGCAATTTACAAATGTCAAAAATGATTTAAACTATTTAAACTTATATATCAGAGAACGATTTGGGTAATAGTGCATACCTTGAAGAAGAAACAAGTAAAAACATTACTACTTCTGGTTCCTCTAAATTTTATGTGTAGATGTGTAGATATCAGTCATGGAGTAATTGGAGTTATAGATTTGATCAATCATATCTATAACTCCAAATACTCTGCGACCCATATATACAAATAAAGATAAATGACCCTTCTTTATATCAATGACACTGCAACCATAGATGATAAGGGGGAATCATCTCTACCACTATCGCCACGTCAATGATCAGATGAATGTGAACTATACAATAAGCTTGAATCCCGAGGTGAAGTCAATAATCTTCAATTTTCATTTCGGACACCAACTCCCGAAGAATGTGATGACCTCCTACGCTTCTGTCTCAAAGGCTACTCTCTTTCCATTGGATATGATATCTACAAGTTTACACAAATATCAATTTCTATATGTTAATTAATCAACTTCAAAGACCTAGCTACTATAAAAACTAAGATTTCAATAAGGACCTAGATATCCCTAATATTATCTAATAGTTCTTTAAATGATTATAGCTAATTTATTATCTATTTCCATTTGATATGATATCTACAAGATTACACAAATCAACTCATATCATATTCAAATTCTACATGTTAATTCCTTATCTTCAAAGACCTAGCCACTTAAAAACAAAGTTTTTAATAAAGACCTATATGTCCTTAATATTATCTAATATATCAACTAATAGCATATTCAAATTATGCATGTTAATGCCTCAACTTCAGAGAACTAGCTACTATAAAAACTAAGTTTTTATTACCTAGATGTCCCTCATATTATCTAATAGTTCTTAAAATGAAAATAGTTACACTATTGTTGGGTGTATGAGAAATTAATGTAGCAATCTCTGTGTTTTAGATTTTTAAAATTACGTTTTAAATAAAGACCTAGATGTCCCTAATATTATCTAATAGTTATTAAAATGAAAATAGCTACAATATTGTTGGATGTATGAGAAATTAATGTAGCAATCTCTGTGTTTTTTATGTATTTTAGATTTTTAAAATTAATGGAACCAATATCATCAAATATGAAATTAAAGCTACATTTCTTTATGTCAACTACAAATATTTTTGTTATTCCATAAAATCATAAAAATATCCCTTATGCTAAGTAAACTGATCAGATTCAGAGTTGATGAACTCTGCATGGACCAAGTTGATGAACTCTACATGGACAGAGTTCATCAACTCTATCCATGTGGACAGAGTTAAGTTCATCACTCCATGTGGATAGAGTTCATCAATTCTATCCATGGGTAGAGTATTCATTCATGAACTCTGTCCATGGACAGAGTTGATGAACAAATATCTTCCTTATAATACCTATGAACTTAGATTAAAATTAAAAAAAATGCACAATATCCTAATATAATAGTAAGTATAAACTGTAACTAATAAGCATTATACAAGTTATGTGTTTCTTTTATGATTTAGATTAAAAATACATAAGATCAAACAAATCGGTAATCGGAAAATTTGATGTTTTATGTGTAATAATGTTTTTTTTATGATTTATATAAAACCTATTAAAATACGTTTTGCTAAATAAAGTTATCAGGGAAAGAGTTGATGAACTCTACATGAACTACGTTTTGCTAAATATAATCCATTTTTTTATCTATTTGGACAGAGTTGATGAACTATGTCCACATGTGGACAAAGTTGATGAACTATGTCCACATGTGGACAGAGTTGATGAACTCTGTCCATTTGGACAAAGTTCATCAACAATGTCTATTTGAACAGAGTTCATGAACTCTGTCCATCTGGACAGAGTTGATGAACTCTGTCCAAATGGACATAGTTGATCAACTCTGTCCACATGTGGACAGAGTTCATCAACTCTGTCCATTTGGACAGAGTTCATGGACAGAGTTGTTGAACTCTGTCCACATGTGGACAGAGTTGATCAACCCTGTCCAAATGAGTTCTTGAACTCTGTCCATTTGAACAGAGTTCATCAACTCTGTCAACATGGACAGATTTCATGGATGACTGCCTTCATCATATACGTATTAACTAAAATTAAAATTATAAGAAATATACACTACTAATTAACACATGCAAACTTTAACTCTGTAATACTACGACGAAAAACGAATATAAGCCATTGACTACAACAAGAGATAAATTACATATTCAATGTTTCGGATTATAAAATCAATTGCATAAACGTTTATCTGACAAGGGGCAGCACAGCAAGACCAGACCACGAACAGACCCTCCAAGAAAAGACCACGAACACCTCCACAAAGTGACCTCCATGAACATACCTCCACACCGAATAGACCTCCACGCAGAATAGACCATCACGAAGTGACCTCCACGAACAGACCTCCACGCTAAGAGGAAACCAGACAGGTAGTGGGGTGCCAGGATGGTGGATGTACACATCAGGAGGCAGGGTGACGTGGACGGGGATGATGAGCAACGACCAACAAATCGGGTGGTGAGAGAAACACGACAGGATGAGAACAAATTATTGTAGGTGAAAACAATGAAAATGAGGCCGCAGCTAACCTTTTATGTGGAACAATTATTCGGCCTAATAATTGTTTGGCCGAACAATTATTCGGCCTAATAATTGTTCGGACAAATAATTATTCGGCCGAAGAATTGTTCGGCCGAACACGCCAAAGAATTGTTCGGCCGAATATGTATTGAAATGCCCGTAAAAATTACCGGCCGGCTATGCGTTCCATCAAATTAAACGGTCCATCGTTAAAGATTATTCAGTCGAATAACTATAATTATTCGGCCGAATAACTATAATTATTCGGCCAAATAACTATAATTATTCGATTCAATAACTTCATTATTCGGCCGAATAGATATAGTTATTCGGCCGAATAACGTCTGCTATGTTGTTTGGGCACCCGATTCTCACAGAAGTGTTACCCAACTTCACGTTTTCACCCTTAATAGTAAAAAGTTATTAAAATTTGTACTTAATAACTTAGAAACTATGTTATTAGAAAGCAAAGAAAAAGATGTGCATATCATGAAATCTGAAATAATGTTAGCACTATAATTAGCTTATTAGTTATATCATAATAGTTGATAACACCCCTTAAGGAATATGAGTGTTACATTAACCTACTTGGGTTCAAATTTCTAAATATTTAACTCATGTTTTTGCCTTAAAATTGTCTCACTTATAAATTCTTCTAGTTAAGTTATTTTTTATTAATTGACCCAATCTTCTCTATAATGAAAAATATTATTTTCAAAATCATGTGATAAATTCTAGCCAATATTATTTATAAAAAAAAAAATTCAAAATATGTTTGCATCCCTTGATTCATTAACTTAATGAAAAAAATATATAGTACAATCTTGAAAAATGTTATGACATTGTGATTGATTGTATCGTTATACTTTGGTCGATATATGACAATAGATGTTTGGCATGGCAAGATTTGACCAATTATCAATAATGCAAGAAAGATTCAAGGGGATCAATATTATTCGAAATAATAATCTCTATGATATCATATATCTGTTGATAATTTGAATATCAATGTATATGTTACCCTAATGACTAATATAACCTATATTTAACGACAAAATTTGAATGGAAATAAGAGTGGGATTGGGATTGATGTTGATTGATTATTGGTATTAGTGGATATTGAGACTAATATGATTGATGTCGGCTAATAGATCAATTGATTGATATTAAATCGATCCTATCTTAGTTTTTCACACCCTAATATTGATCGACATTTTTACAAATATCACACAACTCTAATTATTCTAAAACTCTTGTTTATGCATAGTGTTGATCTAGTGGTGTCATTATAACATAGATTGATAATTGTCGCATAGAGGTTCCAACATTGTGACCTACATAGAGCACCAAGAATATGAGAAGTTGATTGTGAATTCATCAATATCTATTTGTATGTTCTAACATAGCCCCAGGATCATTCTCATCCACAAAACCTATAACCTGGGTTTTCTCCCATTGAATTATTCATAAGGCTAGTTTCTACAACTACATAATTTGAGATTGATGGTGTGGAGAACAATTAGGTTGTTCATGCAATTGTTGTGGATGTTTCTTTCCATTGTGATGGAACTGCTAATGTGGATTCCACTTTCCATCATGATGGAATTATTGTTGTGGAGGTTTCTCCCCTACACAATGGAACTATTGTTTTGGAGGTTGGGTATGAGTAGGGTGAGTGTGCAACTTTGGAGTATGGGGGGGGATACATTATATTATATGTGGGACCTAATAAAGGTCACATGGAATGATATGTTGTAGAGGAGGAGTGTAGCCTCCATGGGGCCAAGTTGAATTAGAATCACCCAACGAAAGGTTTGTTCAAATTTTGTTGCAACAATTTTGGATCATACGGTACAGCATGGAAGAGTGTTTGAGGTCTAATAGGTGTGAATGAATCCTATGGTTGGATGTCAATATTCACAAGTGTATGAGATATAGTGTGCATCATGATCGAGAATTATTGTTTAGGTTGAGAATACCAAGGGATGTTATCGATCAACTTATTCGATCATGACAAATAAGGCTTGATTAAATTTTTTAATTAGGTTTATAACATAATCCAATGAACACAATATTAAACTTAGATGAAGTTTCTAGGAGATGGAAAATAAGTAATCCCCAAGTTGTAAAAACATTGTTGATTTCTAGATTGACACATTAACGCATGAGAAATTATGCCTTCTTGTGATTCTTCTAGGTAAAATTAATGGGATATGGAAAAATAATGGACAAATTGATTCAACTTTTACATCACAATTGTTTGCATAATTTGTAAGAGGAGAGGAAGAGGAAAATTAGTGGGATCCACATGCAACCATGTTTTATGAAGGATTAATGATATTCCACCTCATGCCAGGAGATCACAACAACAATACCACAAATATAGATAGTTGTAGAGACAACAAAGGCTTAAATAGGGGTTACGCCTCCTCTTGTAGGCATCAATCTCAAGAATCCATCGTGTTCCTATGTATTTTATTATTATTAAAGAGCGTACTCTCAAAAAGAGATGAGAAAGTAGAATAATGAGAATATGGAGAACAATTTGTTCAAGTGGAAAGACAACTGCATCAAACTTGTTATGAAGCAGGTCAATTGTGTTAAGAGAACTTTGAGCCATATGTTTGCATAAACATTCATAAGAACGAAGTAGATATCATTAGAAGAAAGATAGTGATAGAGAAAGAACATTATAAGAACATTCCTCTTTTTTTATCTCCATTGAGATTGAAAATTCTTACCTTTAATTTATAACCAACTTTCTGTGATATTGATAACCATATTATTTGGGTGTAAGTTTTAATTTTATTGATTTAACTAAACTCTTATTATTATTATTTAATTTCAAACGTTTATATTTAATTTTCATCTCAATAACAAGATATTTTTTAATTATATAAACTTATTGTATTTTTTAAGTTTTAAATTATAGACATAAAGTCCTCCTCGTTACATAGTAAATTTCTTATTGAAGACACAAACATGCCATGCTTGTTGAACACATTTGTTGAGCAATACACACACATTGCGCATGGGGAATTCATTATCCATGCCATATGCCCTTTGATTCTTAACTAGGAAAGCAATAAAGACACTTTGATGTTAGTTCTAAAAAACAATAACCAAGATATTGTTTATAATTTAGTAATCACAAACATGGAAATACTAGCTCATGCATAGATGTAGCGTCATAGGAGATTAAATTGAACTACTTATTTCCTGGTCATATGCTTGATTGAGAGGAAACAAATTAATATCCACCATGGTATGCAACATACCCAAGTGAGGCTTTTATAGAGAAAATTCAATCAATTAGCATATGCAATACTCCCAAGAGACACTCTCAAAGAAGAACTTCAACCAATTGTGGATTGAGATAGAAAGGAAATGGAAAGAGTTGATTCAAGGCTTTGTGCTTATCCATAAATCTAGATTAATAATGGAAGAAATGGTTGTGCATCATTGTGAAATGTGAAGTTGAGTATACAGTTGGGATAGTTAGAGATGTTATGCTTCAAACATTTTTTGTCTTTAAATCCTCTTGATAGTTAAGATGAGAACATACTATAATCTTTGGAAACAAATGCATATGTCTATTACATTGTCATGTGACAATGAATTTTATGATTCTTTCAAATGTGTATAACTGAAAAAATATTTTATATTTTTAAGGAGAAAATTTGGATATGAACCATTAAAAAAAAATCTTCATATTTTGAAAGTTAAAACTACTCAAAGTTCATAATCAAAATTTTCTTAGTATTGAATCTCCTTTCAAATCTCCTTTCATATAAATATTTTCTTAGAAACTATGTAACTAGAACTTTCTAAAGGAACAATTACCACAAGCTTTAGAGCTCCGAAGCATCCCCTAAAATCTATCAACTAACTAACACAAATGAAGCTAACAATGGTCTTCAATCACCAACACCAAGCCATCATCATGCCAAGGAAGAGGAGAGCCATTGTGATATCGATGGATTGGTGGATGGAATGGATTGGAGGTGATTCCTATAAACCTCCCAAATGCCACCATCATGCACAATTATTGCCACTTGAAAATCAAGAGACTGGCCTACTACCCAACCTTGAATTGCTTCTCATTTACCTTATATGAAGGCGACCATTAACTAGCTTGCGACAGAATAATGATTGCTACCACATGCTCATTGTTGGTTGTTGGATCTCAACACCTTGATATCCAACAGCTAACCATGATCCTACAACAACAATTATTGCTTTGTCGCGGACTGATTAATTTTCTCCCTATACGACTTGTATATTTATAGTGCTTAAACATTTGCATATATATTTTTTCATTATTGTTTCTGACATCCTTCCACTTACTCAAATAGTAGAAAACCTATTGATCACTAGATAGAAGTCCCCTCCCCTCAAAGGCCCCATCGATCGACTGAAGCAGGCACTGACCTTAACATATTGGATAGATTGAATGTCAGACCCTCTAAATTTTGATGGTGAAATTTTTGATTAAATGGACCTCAATGGTTCCCTCCCATCATAATTGAATATCAGAGAGCTGCAGACATCATTGCAGGTATAGAAATCAATTGATACTCCAAGAAAGGTGGTTGTCTAGTGGTCTGCAGTGTTGTCTGTCCAATCATTTTCATGGCAGTAGGAACAATTAGTAATGTAAACACTCTTATCGTTTCCAAATAATCCACAGTAGATGACGACAATAAGATTGAGTGAATTCAATGTTCGTGTCGTGGCGCTCCATTATATCCACATGCTACTATCTTTCCTGCAACTATTATGTCGGTTTGGTGGTTGGGATGGTTGAAGTTGACAATTGCTTCAATGTTAAGAATACAGGTTTCTTTCACATTTAAAATAAAAAAAGGTGGGATATATACACTTCTATAGATTTTATCACTCAAATTAATTATTATGAGAAAGAGGTCCAAATTCTATAGTCAAATCAACAATCCTCAAGAACAAATCATCTTTTATCAAAAAAATCATAAAAGAAGATCGCATTCACTTAGTCCACGCCTTAGTCTTGGAAGAGGATTCAAAAAAAACTAAACTCAAAATGCCTAATTGATTCTCAAGAAATATTAAGAAAACATCATTGTTAACTGTGACTAAGGAGGTGCTACTACTTCCTTGGCTTAGTGGTGGAGGGAGCATCAAAGAAACAAACATAGTATTCCCTTATTGATGGGCATTCATGAAACACATATCTGCATACATTAATACTGACCCACAAGTGCTATTGTTAAGAGGGACATCGAGGTTGGTGGTTTTCGTCACAATAAGTCCTTAAATAACTTTCATATAGAAAGACACTTACTACCCTAATCCTGGCTCTATTGGAACTACCACCATATAACCAAGCAACCCACATACACTACTTTTATCCAAAACCATATGCTTGTTTATATTTTTGCACAACCTTTATATCCATCTATCAAGTCATATGTGTGCATGCATAAAAACTTGTTACCCAAATATGGCTTCCATCGAGTTCTATGCATACTTGTGTGTAAAAGTTTATTAATCAAACAACAAAACATACAGTGATACATCTACTTGTATATGATATACAAAATAGAAACATTACATAACACATATCAAATTATAGTTGGATTGAATAGGAAAAAGGAATCAGAGAACTGGCAATCTTGGGAAGCATTGGAGCAAGGGAATGATGCAATCTTAAAGAACCAATAATATTTACTTTTATGGTGAAAATATGAAGACAAACTCTTTTAATACAAAGGTTTGCATAATTAATTTAGTAGCTATTGCATTGGAACTTATAAATGAGATGGTTATGCACAATTGAAAGGTAGAAGACACTTCCCTTACCTTCGCATAGTGTTAAAAAAGTGTTCTCATTATGCCTACCAATAACTAAGCTCTTCTCGCAAAGAAACACACCCAGAAGTAATCATGAATGTGTGGGTAGCAAAAAAAACCGATAATATGAAAAGATTAAAAGATTCTCAAAAAAATATTTAATGCAACTCAACATCCCCACACATATATATATTATTTCAATAATATCCATCCCAATTCAATTATTTTTCTAATTTTAGCCTTTCAAGCATATCATCAAAATTAATTCAAAAGTATATCAAATCATCAAAATTGATTGTACATAAAATTATTTAATTATCTAATTTTAAACAATAGCTTTTTCAATTAGCAAAAATTTTGCCTGTTATTTTATTCTCTACATCAGAACTCTATGTACTTTCGTTTAAACTATTTTTGGTGTTATCCACATGACATGGAGTATTACTTTATTAATCTTGGATTGACGTGTAAATGTCAAACAATTTTAATTTCCACTGGCAACGATATGCTTTAAAGTCATAAATACCAACCATTTTAGGATACAATTTTTTCTTGACAACAATTCAACCTTTAAAAATATAAATATTTTCTTAGAAACTATGTAACTAGAAATTTCTAAAGGAACAATTACCACAAGCTTTAGAGCTCCGAAGCATCCCCTAAAATCTATCAACTAACTAACACAAATGAAGCTAACAATGGTCTTCAATCACCAACACCAAGCCATCATCATGCCAAGGAAGAGGAGAGCTATTGTGATATCGATGGATTGGTGGATGGAATGGATTGGAGGTGATTCCTATAAACCTCCCAAATGCCACCATCATGCACAATTATTGCCACTTGAAAATCAAGAGACTGGCCTACTACCCAACCTTGAATTGCTTCTCATTTACCTTATATGAGGGCGACCATTAACTAGCTTGCGACAGAATAATGATTGCTACCACATGCTCATTGTTGGTTGTTGGATCTCAACACCTTGAGATCCAACAGCTAACCATGATCCTACAACAACAATTATTGCTTTGTCGCAGACTGATTAATTTTCTCCCTATACGACTCGTATATTTATAGTTCTTAAACATTTGCATATATATTTTTTCATTATTGTTTCTGACATCCTTCCACTTACTCATATAGTAGAAAACCTATTGATCACTAGATAGAAGTCCCCTCCCCTCGAAGGCCCCATCGATCGACTGAAGCAGGCACTGACCTTAACATATTGGATAGATTGAATGTCAGACCCTCTAAATTTTGATGGTGAATTTTTTTATTAAATCGACCTCAATGGTTCCCTCCCATCATAATTGAATATCAGAGAGCTACAGACATCATTGCAGGTATAGAAATCAATTGATACTCCAAGAAAGGTGGTTGTTTAGTGGTCTGCAGTGTTGTCTGTCTAATCATTTTCATGGCAGTAGGAACAATTGGTAATGTAAACACTCTTATCGTTTCCAAATAATCCACAGTAGCTGACAACAATAAGATTGAGTGAATTCAATGTTTGTGTAGTGGCGCTCCATTATATCCACATGCTACTATCTTTCCTGCAACTATTATGTCGGTTTGGTGGCTGGGATGGTTGAAGTTGCCAATTGCTTCAATGTTAAGAATACAGGTTTCTTTCAGATTTAAAATAAAAAAAAGGTGGGATATATACACTTCTATAGATTTTATCACTCAAATTAATTATTATGAGAAAGAGGTCCAAATTCTATAGTCAAATCAACAATCCTCAAGAACAAATCATCTTTTATCAAAAAAATCATCAAAGAAGATCACATTCACTTAGTCCATGCCTTAGTCTTGGAAGAGGATTAAAAAAAAACTAAACTCAAAATGGCTAATTGATTCTCAAGAAATATTAAGAAAACATCATTATTAACTGTGACTAAGGAGGTGCTACTACTTCCTTGGCTTAGTGGTGGAGGGAGCATCAAAGAAACAAAAAGAGTATTCCCTTATTGATGGGCATTCATGAAACACATATCTGCATACATTAATACTGACCCACAAGTGCTATTGTTAAGAGGGACATCGAGGTTGGTGGTTTTCGTCACAATAAGTCCTTAAATAACTTTCATATAGAAAGACACTTACTACCCTAATCCTGGCTCTATTGGAACTACCACCATATAACCAAGCAACCCACATACACTACTTTTATCCAAAACCATATGCTTGTTTATATTTTTGCACAACCTTTATATCCATCTATCAAGTCATATGTGTGCATGCATAAAAACTTGTTACCCAAATATGGCTTCCGTCGAGTTCTATGCATACTTGTGTGTAAAAGTTTATTAATCAAACAACAAAACATACAGTAATACACCTACTTGTATATGATATACAAAATAGAAACATTACATAACACATATCAAATTATAGTTGGATTGAATAGGAAAAAGGAATCAGAGAACTGGCAATCTTGGGAAGCATTGGAGCAAGGGAATGATGCAATCTTAGAGAACCAATAATATTTACTTTTATGGTGAAAATATGAAGACAGACTCTTTTAATACAAAGGTTTGCATAATTAATTTAGTAGCTATTGCATTGGAACTTATAAATGAGATGGTTATGCACAATTGAAAGGTAGAAGACACTTCCCTTACCTTCGCATAGTGTTAAAAAAATGTTCTCATTATGCCTACCAATAACTAAGCTCTTCTCGCAAAAAAACACACCCAAAAGTAATCATGAATGTGTGGGTAGCGAAAAAAACCGATAATATGAAAAGATTAACCAAAAGATTATCAAAAAAATATTCAATGCAACTCAACATCCCCACACACACACACACACACACATATATATATATATATATATATATTATTTCAATAATATCCATCCCAATTCAATTCTTTTTCTAATTTTAGCCTTTCAAGCATATCATCAAAATTAATTTAAAAGTATATCAAATCATCAAAATTGATTGTACATAAAATTATTTAATTATCTAATTTTAAACAATAGCTTTTTCAATTAGCAAAAATTTTGCCTGTTATTTTATGCTCTACATCAGAACTCTATGTACTTTCGTTTAAACTATTTTTGGTGTTATCCACATGACATGGAGTATTACTTTATTAATCTTGGATTGACGTGTAAATGTCAAACAATTTTAATTTCCACTGACAACGATATGCTTTAAAGTCATAAATACCAACCATTTTAGGATACAATTTTTTCTTGACAACAATTCAACCTTTATAGATTTACCTTTAAAAAGTTGAAATATTTTGTAAGGATACAATTTTTTCTTGACAACAATTCAACCTTTATAGATTTACCTTTGAAAAGTCGAAATATTTTGTAAGGACTTTTTTTTTTCTTAATATCTTTATGTCGGCGAAATCGATGGTTCAAATATATATTGTATTTATTATTATTATGATACTGAAACATGATGAGTTTTCTATCTTCGTCATTAAAGAGTGACAAGTGTAATACAAGTAACATTTGGCTTTACGTTAATAATTATTTATTTTTATTAAAAAATATAAACAACTTACTATTATTTTTTTAATTATCTCCCATTTTTCTATATTATATTATTTTATTTATTCTCTCTATTATCTTGCCCACACCATCATCTCTTGCCACCCTCTATCCAGAAATCCTACGTCATCTCTTCCCACCCTCTTTCAAGAGATAAGATTATTTATAAAGACTTGCGTCTCTTCCATTAAGAAAATACTTTAATATCATGATAACATGGAACCATAAATATCTTCATTACTAAATCATCATGGAGCCAACCATCATCATTTTAAATCAAATTAATTATTAAGGTGTGATTTTATTTCATTAAAACACTCTGAACATATATTATATCTATTGATGTTACAAGATTTATCATACCTTGGATATGTGTGTTGGGAGTAATTCTAATGGAGATTTCACTTATGGGATATTATATATCTTTTGACATCGTGTTAATATTTTCTACATTTTAATTTTATCATTTTATCAATCTCGAGCCATCATTTAAACTATCAGAATATTGGATATTGTACAATGTAATAATAGAGTTATGACAAAGAGGAGTAAAATAATATAGTGAAATTTAAATTTTATTACTTATGAATGAAATAGAAAAAACTAGAATATGCCTAGGAATAGAAACCGGCTAAAATAGTGTTAACATATTTATTAAGAGAGATGTGTCCTTTACAGAAGAACTTTATAAGAGGACAAAAATAAAACCTTAGGAGGAATAAACTTTAATACCCTAGGAGATGAGGTGGTAAAAGGAATGCAAGCCCAAAGGAGCCTAGTTGATGTGTCAACTTCCAAAGGCCGCAACTTTTGTATACAAAACCTATTTGGTGCATTTTTTAGACCATTACAAAGATTATTCCATGCTCTATGTGTTTAGAAAGCCTTTTATTAAAAAGTTGTGATTTCATATCAATTGCAAAAAAGCATGGGAAATGCCCCCAAAATGCATCAAAAGTTTGAGACATGCAAAAATTATAATAGAATTAGCAAAATGTAGAACCATTTTGAGTCAATGGAAGAGGTGGGTGGCCACAAGTATCACCTTGGATCAGTTTACATGCACCGCTAGTGTCCCTTTGTTAAATCAGAATGTCTAACTTTTGCTATATAGTTCCCAGTAGCAGAAGAGGTAATGGAACTCACCTGGGAAGAACCCCCCAAGTTCACCTCTCAAGGGAACTTAGATAGTCATGGTTCGTAGGATATAATTTGGGGGGAAATGTCCTCAGTAGTTGTAACAATCAAAGATAGAGCCACATGTAGAGAAGCATACAATGGAATCGAATTTACAATAGGAAATAACCACCCTAAATCCACAATAGACCATTGGAGGGGATGACCAAATCCCCAAGAAAAACCCTATTGGTGGCGTGAACCAAGTAATTGACGACATGGAGACATAGAAAAAAGAAAGGAGAATAAGAAAGACAAGAGAAAAAACAAATGAATAGATGAAATACATGCCACCTAATCTCCAAGAAAGATCCAATTGGTGGCGTGAACCAAGCAATTGACGACATGGAGACATAAAAGAAAGAAAGGAGAATAAGAAAGGCAAGAGAAAAAACAAATGAATAGATGAAAGACATACCACCTAAGGAAGGTCATGAACAAACTTAAGAGGAGAATAAAAGTGACAACCAAACCCAACAGGGGAGGAAGGTAACAAACAAACTAATGTAGGATCCTTAAACTTTGAACCAAAAATGAAACTGGAGGTCGGTACAACATGATATACAATTTCTCAACTAGCATAGGACCAAAAGTATCATCTATTGATAATTGAAGATTGCTAGATTGATTTTTGCATTGTCCAATACCTTTCTCCATAAGTACAAGAATGGATACGCATGGAAGGTAAGGATCCAATGAAAACTAACGTCATTGAGATAAATAGAAACAAATAAACCACCCCCAGTATGTTGCAACTTTGTTTCTAGGTTGGACACATTAGTAGTGTTGCACTCTCATGATTCCTATCCATTCAACATAATCCATGTCTCAACTAAATACTTGATAAACTAACATTTAATTTTAAGGAATGAGATAGGGAGTATGCTTACTCTCACACAATGGGACATCTATTAGTTGCACCTCAATAACAAAAAACTATAGATTCATCTCAATGATGTCGTCCATGAGATAATGGATTTTAGAGGAGAAAATAAAGTTTCATTGGATCAAGTTAAATCGATTTGGGACTGATTCAGGCTCATGTGATCAGTTGTTCAAGAATATGACCCGCAAATTCCAAATCTACCCCTTGATGTCCCACCACCTCACATAGCATATCGGTTGTAGCAGGTAGTGCACCAAATAAAGAAAGGGAAATAAGGAATGAATTTGGTGTGGGATACATAATTCATTGTAGAAAAACAACAAATGACCTAGATACTGCAAAGTCTGGAGCCTACAATAGTCATTACAAAAGGAATCCATGAACAAATACAAGAATAACCATGCAATCCCAAGACATTGTGGTTAACATATAAAATTGGATGTATATAGTTAAGTGACGTGAGTGCCTAGTGGAATCCATCCAAGAGGAGATCAACAATCTACAACAATAAGTTGAGAAGACAACAAATTCCCTAGTATGTACAAAAAACTAAAAAGAATCCAAATGGTGGATGAAAAACTCGACCAAGTCTACTAGGAAAGTAGACTAACTAGTCACATTTCTGACAACTTAGAATGACCACCCTTACTCATATAACTTCCTTGTAGTAGATGCAACAACAATGATAGTCAAAATGGGCTATAGTTCAAGATAATCAATCATGAATCCTAGGAATAGACCAAGCCAATATATATCTTGCGGAACTGAACATCCTTGTCGGTAAATGGTACAAACAACTTGATAATTCACATAATTCTCATCTAAAATTTTGTAGGTGGTCCCAAAGGTGGGTTGAATAAAAAAAGGAAGAAGAGGTGCAGGGTCGAGAAAGGTCACTGGAAGTTGACTTAAGGGTGAGTTAATAGGTGTGGCTACAACTTGTTGGGCCCCTCATTTCAAATTTTGAAATTTTTGAGTTTTGATCATGACAATGGGAAGGACAAATTGGCGCAAGATAAAATAGTCAAGCTACTAGAGAAAGTGGCACCATGTATCAGCTAGACCATTGGGTGGAAGGAAGAACATTATTTAAATTCCCATTCAACCATGAAACAGGCGGCACCAAGAGAGCACCACCTGACCAAAGAAGAGAAGAATACTTGGAGTCGATCAAGATGAATGGAGTAGAAATACAATGATGCTGGCCAAGATTGCATGCACCGTTTCCCATCACTTTGTGACAAATATAATGTAAGGGATTAGGCCTAAGTATGATGATGATAGAAGATAGTTTGATTAATAGAATTCCTTGTGTTCAGTAGCCATGTACTCGATCATCTTATGTAATAATGAAATCAGAATCCCATTTAAAATTCAAATTGTCTTATTTAATAATGGCGATGATGTTACATATTGTATTTATTATGATGTTCAATAATGTTATTTCTCCTATCTATTTTATGTGATGAATCATTGAAAGTAATTCGATGTACTATTATGTGCATTTTTTTGGTTACGGGTAGTTGTGACACTACGGTTGATTAATGGTTATCTTTGAGTTAAACTGTGATGTGGTTGGTCATGACAGTGACACTACAGGAGCCTCATAGTTCCCCTCATATTTTGAACTACGTTTCAAGTTATACCTTCCTCCCTAATGGATTGAATATGTCATCTCTTAGACTACAGTGGATCCCTTTGTTGGATACCTCTTCATACCCAGGTCTAAAAGTGAGACAACAATATACTACAATTTGAATGAAATAAAAATAGAGTAGTAGGGTATTCAATCTAGGCATAAAATTTCCCATGTCAATTGAAATGCTCTAATATAAATGAAGGGAAAAAAGTTTTACCCAAGATGGAAATTATTTTCCCATATTTATCACTTTTCTCAATACACATGCAAATATAACTACCCCCAAACTTTATTTTCCCATATTCATATGCTTCAATACAAATGCAAAGAAAAAGTATTTCTTAAGTTGGTAGTATTTTCCCATACTCTTCACTTTACTTCACCACAAATTCAAAACATATATAATTAACTACCCAACTAGCAACAATTTATCCATGCTCATCATTTCAATTTTCAAAGGTAATGCATGAGAATTGTCCAAGATGGCCAACTTTGTGCATATGATTCTATATATTTCAAGACAAATGCAATGCACAAGGTTTGTCCAAGAGGGTATTGATTTTCCCGTGCACTTCAAGTTACTTACTCTAAATGAAAATGGAAAGAAGATTCCAAACATGGGCAATGAATTACCCCACCAAATCATTCTGCATATGCATGAATACAAAGGAATGATAACCACAATGTTGGGAAACCATTTCCCCATCCAAATAATTGTACCCAATCATGAATGCAAAGGAAATATAAGCATAGAGGTGGAAAACTACTAAATTTTGGTCATATTTTGCTTAGTCATTAATTAGTTGACTTGATTTATCATCTAGTGGTATATTTAGTTGTGTATTTGGCCATTAATTTAGTCATTAATTGTCACAATTAATGACCAAATGCATGACTAAATATCCTGCTAGATTATAAATCAAGGAAACCAATTAATGATAAAGGAAATAAGACTAAATGTTGGTCATGTTATAAGATACTATAAATTAGCGACTAAACCAATAGTTCTATATATGCAAATTTTAGTTGTTTTTTCATACATAAATTTGTCATTTGTAATAGTGATTTATTACCAATATAGTAGTCTTATATTCATTTGATTTTTGGTAAGCTTCCTAACCTAAGGAATCTTGAAGCAATTGAGTCAATTTTCTATTTCAATATGGAACATGAGAAGTCTTATATGTCAATGCTAGAATAACAACTCTAGAGATTATAGGGACTTGTTGATGTATTTTTCCTCCTTCAAACGATCTCCAATTACTTCAAATTTATCCACCCTTTCATAAACCGTCATTGATCCTTGCTTGTTGGAAATTTCCCCTTTCTTAGGGGCCCCGTGTATCTTATCATTATACAAGTGTCTTTGACCACCCTTTTTTATTTTATTTAGCTAGGAATTAGTTTCTAAGTGGGGCTTTTGTTTTATTTTACCCCACCTTAGGCTAAATCTAAGAAAATAATTGATATTTTATTATAAATGAAGTTTTAGCCTCTACTATAAATAGAACCACTTCTTTTCCCGTGGGGGATAGAGAAAGTGGTAAGTTGAAAAGTTGTAAATGGTTTTAAATGGAAGGTGTTATGTTCAAATCCCCCCAGACTTACCTGTGCACCATGGTTGAGGCCCTGTGGATGTTCCTAGGGGTATAGTGGTAGTGGGATTGGATCCTTGGAACCCATATCATGCGAGTACCAACCCCGTCCCTAGTTTTCAATTCCCCTACTAAAAAAATATAGAACCACCTGCTCCTTTCATTTTCATGGTTGGACTTTGAGATTTCTCTCTCTTTTGGAGCTTCATCAGTATATCTTTATTTTGTGCAATTTATGGTGTTAAGGGTTCTTTCTATGTGGAATTATTGGTGTCGATGTTTGAAGTCTCTTATTCATGGTTCTATGTTGGTTATTAAAGGATAAATAGTGGAATGTTTAAGGATTTACAAACCTCTCAAAGATTGATCCAGATGGATAGTAGTAAGGTTGTGTTTACATAGAATTACATTTTCTTTAAGTGATAATAATCAACAAGATTTATTAGTTGGCATTTGAAAAATACAAACATGGGGCCACTGGGACATCAGTCCATTTGTAAGGTCAACAAATAATTGCAGTATCCATGAGGGTTATGTTCTAAATCATCAATGTTTATGTCGCAATCAAACAACACATCAAAAATAAGATGAGGACGGTTGCAAGTCCTAGGAAATTATGGTATGGTAAGAGATACCCCTCAAACCTGGTAGGTGACCCCAAGTATTTCCATGTCATTTGGTGCAATACCCTACCTCAGAGCATGTTCCTCAAAGAAACTTCCAATAAACATGGTTAAAATTCACATTCTTGACACTAGATAAAAACCTTTGCAAACAATATTAGAAAATATGCTTAGAAAACTTATATCCCGAAATAGTTGGGGGGAGAGAGAGAGAGAGAGAGAGAGAGAGTAATTTTTGTGGGGATTTCTCCCCTCCTACATGCAAAAGAACCAACCTATATTAGTCGGGTCATAGGTTAGAGTTCATGGTGCGAGGGATTTCTCAACCTCGACTTGTAATATTAAGCAGTAACAATAACAACAATATTTTTTTATGTTTTTTATATATTTTATCTAACTAATGAAAATAAATAACAAACATACCTTTCAGTAACATGTGCCACTGCAGGCGTCTAAGGAAATGGTCCACCAGATCCATGTTCCTTTTCTTTAAATAGTCTACAAAGTCCGAAAAAAGAGATAAACGAGGCCACATATACGCCCTTTCAAATACTTTAATGAGCATGAAAGGAACCAAGCATTCTCAACAATATTTTCATTCTTTGAGGAGTCAGAAAAGAGCTTAATAGAAACTTCGTAATGGCCAGCCAAGAAAGGAGGAAGTGTTCGATGTACCAAAAGGGGTGATGTTGTAAACTTGGCTGATAAGGTTAAAAATAACAATGGAACATTGGTGGGGTCTCCTTGCGAGACAGTGAATGGCGGTAAAATAAGTCCAAGTTTGTAGTATGGATGGAGCAGATGACTCATGAACATGCCAATACACGTCAAGTTTGATTTGCGTGGTGGAACACAAATCGAGGTGACTCCAAGAAATGACCCAGAAAAAGTAGGGAGGGAGCTGGTTTAGAAGGTTGTTTCTTCACCCTGGAGCTTTTTGGATGGTGGCGGAAGCTTCGTATCCTTATAGATGACTATCCATGCGTGAGCATGGAATACCGAGAGATCCAGAGATTTCTCAACCTCCAGGACAGGTTTGTGGACATGACGGTATGTATACATAACTCTTTGTGGCTTCAGTCATATATAGTTTACTAGCATATTGGTAGCTAGATCATATATGTGATAGATAATAATTACATACCATGCATGTGCAGACGTGGTACCACACCCTCCAACGTGGTACCAACGGTGTAGGGTCATGGTGGAGGGCTTAGATCCACCTGCTCATGGGAAGAGGAGGCGGAGAAGTGCGAAATTGGGCTCACTACGGTTGGATGTGGAGTGACTATTTCAGGGGGTCACCAATGATGGGTGGCAATGCCTAAACGACGATCTGATTGACACGTGCTACAGAGCTCCTCTTGAGTGGATCTCTCGAATGAGGATGATTGTGGTTGTTGCTTAGTATGTTAGTGAGGTGATACAGGGTGACGTGTCGATGGAGGAGTAGAGCTCCGAGGAGGAGGGAAATGTGAAGGACACAGAGTCAGAGGAGGATGACTTAGACTAGCAGCATGTGTTGTTGCCCCCAATGCCTTTCAGAATGCAGATTTTTTTATGATATGTATGATCAAACACGAAATCCCATGGAGCTTCTCATTTTGTACTGAACACGATTATGATATATATGCACATGGATGCACTTTTTGCATTTTTATCGGTTTTTATGAGTCTCTTTTATAATTATTCCTATATGATGTATATGACATATGTATGCATGACTATATTATGATGTATGATGTATTTTATTTCCTATATGCAATTATTGATGTGCCACTCTAGAACCTCGTTAGCCATTTGATCTGTTACACTACTGAGACTTTTGGGAACATGCATGAATGAAATGGATTCAAAATGTCTAACCAAGTGTCTAGTGCACATGAACTTTCTAAAGAGGCACAGATCGCATACCCGGTAGCAATTATTCAACTGGGTGACAAGCAGCTGGGACTTTAGGAAGACATCAAGGAAATGAATACCCATGTGAAGGGAAGTGGTCAGGAGACCGGCGACACGGTCGTACTCAGCCTAGTTGTTGGTAGAAACACCAACACACATTCCATCGATATGGATCAACTAATGTGACCAGAAATAAATGACCCATGCAGCTGAGGCGAGATTAGGAGACCATCTACTTGTGACGTCAATGACACCAACATATCAAGGTGAGGTAGGATCCATCTAGAGAAACCAAGGAAACAAACTTATATGAGGCTCGTGGTAAAAACAATGTAAAATAAGAAAGAAAAACTACAATACAAGGGTATGCATGGTGAGCAAATTCAGGCATAGAATATATTGAGGTAGACTCCCATTGCGGGGATTCTTCAAGAGGCAACCGTCAGAGTCAGCAATGAGATATGCCCCCTTACCGAGACATCGATGGATGACGTAAGGGCCATACCACATGGATTTGAACTTCCCTTTTCTAGTATTATTGTGGGCTTGGTCATAGACGAGGACAAGGTCCCCCTCACTAAAGGTGCATGGGTGGACATGGGAGTCATAATGGGACTTCGACCAGGTCTTAGTCACTTCGATCATTTGGAGATTAGCGCGACGGTCCTCATTGGTTTGTTCGAGAAAAAGTAGGTTTTTTCTAATGATGAAGTATCAATTATAAGTTTGACGGCAAGGTGAAGTGATAGAATATAGCATTCAATGTGAAGAACCAATTCCACACCATGGACTAAGTGAAATGGGGTATAACCGGTGGCAGTTTCAAGAATCTCTTTGTTGTCATGAAAGTGGTGCCGGGATAGATCACAGGGATCTTCCATGATCGATGAGGAGGAAGGACTAATGGAAGTAGAGATTGTATAAATGGTGTTATTGGTGTCCAAGGAAGAGGCCGGGGGGTGGATCTCCTCGAGGAAACTAATTTCGGACTCATGAGAGTGATTGCGAAGGTCACAAAGGAGTGACCAATATTCAGGCAAGTTTGGGAAATTGTGTGAATAATGACTGTTATAGCCTGTTTTTGTTTTCCATCTTTTGATATTTTTATTTATGTTTTGAAGCTTGGTTTTATTCTTTATTCCTAGAAAATTTTGTTGTTTGGGATAGTTTGAGTTTTTCCCTTTAGCTTTCATGTTATTTGATTCTTTTTAGTTTATTTTTACAAGTTTTGGTTTGATTTCATTATCAAAGGGCTTATATAAAGCTTATATGGATTAATAAAGTTGCGCAAGTTAAAAATCAATTTCAACGTTGCGGCAGCATAGTTCTCTAAAGCGTCGACGAGATAGTTGATAGAGCTTCTGATCGCCAATCACAAAGCTAGTTCTCTAAAGTGCCGACACTGCGACAGCACAAAGGTTTAAAGCGCCGATGAGATAGTTCATAACGCTTCCGATCGCCGATCACGAAGCTAGTTCCGATACTGCGGAAGATTAGTTCTTTAAAGAATCAATGAGATAGTTCATAACGCTTCTGATCACCGATCGTGAATCCAATGGTCTATAGTGCCACGCAGGTTTAACATCATCTTTCAACGTTACAGAAAGCTAGTTCTCTAAAGTGCTGACACTGCGGTGGCATAGTGGCTTGTGGTTTCGATGCAGTAGAAATTAATGTTTTCAATCACCTACAAGTTGATAAGGGGAAGTGCTGATTCATTTAATTTTGAACCTCTGATTGCTGATTCTAAGAAGGGTTAGCAGTTAGTGATGGGAGACGCCGATACCGCGGGAAAGTTCAATGTTAATCACTCTGACAAGTGTAAATCTAATCAAGAAGACAAATCATGGCGGCGGTTTCTTACAGAAGCAATGCAATAATGATGAAAGACTATAATGAGACAAAGTCATTTTCAATCACGGTTTTTCTTGAAGTGCATGTAGACCAGGTGGAGATCATGGTGGAAAATTAGTACTTGAAGATTGGAATTTTGAAACAAACAAAAAATCAGGGTTTTTCAGGAGCAGGAAAAGGTAAACAGAGGATCAGTTCACGTATCTAAAAGAAAACTATCCAGGAGGTGACTCAGCAAGACGAGGAGCTAACATGGAGGGGATTGCTTTACTAGCTGAAGCAGCTAAAAACTTGTAAAGTTAGTTAAGAAAATCAGTTATTAGTTAAGTTTGGAAAGTCATTTTATTTTTTGTATAATGATAGTTTAGATTGAACTATTCGATAGATAGCCTAAAAGCAGTTAGGGTTCAGTTATTCAACTAATTTTGGGGGAATTCTTTGAGAACAAGGGGAGGCTATCAAGCTGGTTTATGAGCTAAGTAAAATACTCTTATGTGTTTTTGATGACTGAACTATGAAATATATACAATATATTCCTTTTATATTATTGACTGGTTTCATTTCTAATTTGTGTTAATTACTCAATTGGTATATTCATTTCCTGCTTAATTTTTTTATGCTTGAAGTGCTTGTTAACTGTGGGTGAAACTCAGTATTGTGTTTACTCTGTTGGATTATGGTTTATATGTTATGCATTTCAGTCATTTAATTACTCATGATTTAGTGTTTGCTTTAGTTTTATGAATGTTTCCCTCTTGTCTTCAAATTGTTCAACCAAAACCCAAGAAAACCCTATTTTATTTTATTGTGATTTTTGAGATTGTGTTGGCTTGTTCTTCTGTAGTTTGAGAACAATTTCTGGCACTAACATCTTTGGCACCATTTCCAGGGACAAAGTTGAAAACCTATTTTCCCTGGGATACTTATCATTTCACTGGTTTTAAGAGGTGAACTTAAACCAACAAATCTTAGAGACTACTTTTCACCATCATTTCACAATGGATACTAAGGGAGTTGGGACAAGAAACAAACCTAGTTCACCTTTACAATTCAGTGTTTCATACCCATAATAGATACTGAAAACAGCTAGGAAGATCAAAAGGTCTCAGTCATCCCCAACTTTATGTATCCCTAATCAATTTGACATACCGTCACCCTTTCCACTTTATGAGGAGGAAAAACAAAATATATCTTGACAAATCAATTGGTGACTCCACTATTTCAAGATGCAAAGGCCAAAGAGCATGGAAGCCATTTTGGCTCAAAGGTTTGCACCTTTTAATTTTTCCGATGTTATAGGTTTTCCAAATCCAATACCTACTATGGATGTTTGGGGAGACTGTCTTCCACGGTTTAGAGAAAGAAAAGAGGATAATCCTTCAAATCACCTCATCAGGTTTCATCAATATATGGTTTAGTTAAATATTCAGCATGAAGATGTGCTCATGAATATGTTCATGTATTCACTCGAGCAAGATGCACGAGAATGGTATTTTTCTCTTCCTACTACTAGCATTTCCTCACCGAAAGAATTCCACACATGTTTTCGGAAACATTGTAAGTATGTGTTCTTAGCTAAAATCTTTTTAGAAGATTGTTGTGAGCAAGCTGATTTTTATAATACAATTTATGATTCAAAAAATCATGATGATAAGTATAATTAAGGATTCAAAACATATCATGAAGAAGTAGTAGTTTTAGAATTTGTTGAAGATGGCATTGTAATTAAAAGGTTTTTAGAGCTGACAGGTGTGTTTTCCAATTCCCTTATTGATCAGGAAGAAGATCAAGAGGTAACATTTTCAAATACTGCTGTCAAGGAAGAATTTCATGATCATTATGATAATCAAGTTGTTGTTTTAGGTCAGGTTGAAGATTATTCTAGTGATGAGATTAGCAGAGATAGTTTGGAATATTCTCATAATGATTTCAACAGTATTAATAGTCATTTGAATGCTAATTATGTAGAAGATCAATCTATTGTTCAACAAATTGTTGGAAATCATTGTTGTGTTAAAGATCAGTTTTGTATTGAAGAGAAATACAAACCTTCAGCATCATCATTCGAAATTTCCTAGAATGATCCTTGTTATGATGAAGATATTAGGGTTCCAAGACAAGAATTCTGTGATAAATTATGTTCTATTCCTCTCTTTTTTTATACTAAAATTGATGAAATCTGGGCTGTTCACATTTTTAATGTTATATCAAAAGTTTCTTATATTCATGTTTATGATAAATTTGTTGTTCAAAACCATTATGAAGATGCTCTAATTTTTAATAAATATGGTGATGAAATTGAAGAGAAAGACCCGAAAATGTGTGAGGTGTGTGAGATGGCACAATCTGGTTAGCAAATTCAAGAATGCATTCAGTCCATTATCCTTGAATAGCTGAATCCAATGCATGATAGTTATCCATTTAAATATAGTGTGGAAAAGGAGGTTCAACATGTTGACATTATTGATGATACTGTCCAAAAAATCCCGGAGCAAGTTCAGGATGATCCTAATGTCTTTTATCACCAATGCCTGTTTGATATTCATGGAACAAAATATTCTTATGGAAATCCTATATTTTTCATCGAACATGAAAAGGTAACTTTTGGGAATTTTTATGATCCAGTGGCAGATTATTTAGAGTCAATACTAAGTTATAAATCTGTTATTTTGGAGACACCATTTGATGAAAGTGAGTATAAGTTGTTAGATCTTTTCTCTTTAGGTTTTCCAATATTTCTGATTATACACATATTTAGAGTTGGAAGCAGGTTTTGGTGGGTTGATGAAGGTTTTTCCTGGTTACATTGGAAATGGGATTACAATTTAATTTAGTAGATGGAAGGTTCCTCGGATAGTTTTACAGTATTTGAAGGAAAGAGATTTGAATTTCATTGTATATACCAGTGTGTGAAGGATTGAATAAAAACTCCATATCCCAATGGATATTTTGCAGACTAACAGGTAGCAGCACAAAAGGCACTAGTCTACAGGTTCTTGAAGCCTCACAGGGAGGACTTCATCCCACAGTAGGAGCCAGATGTTATAGCCTGTTTTTGTTTTCCATCTTTTGATATTTTTATTTATGTTTTGAAGCTTGGTTCTATTCTTTATTCCTAGAAAATTTTGTTGTTTGGGATAGTTTGAGTTTTTCCCTTTAGCTTTCATGTTATTTGATTCTTTTTAGTTTATTTTTGCAAGTTTTGGTTTGATTTCATGATCAAAAGGCTTATATAAAGCTTATATGGATTAATAAAGTCTGAAAAATAGCATAAAAGTTTAGTTGAGATTTCTAAACCAAGTCTAAACCCTTATCATTAGCTTAATTTTTGCAAAACATTAACTTGAATTTTCTTGTAGTGCAAGTCAGAAACAAATACACAGAGGCGCTATAAGAAAGTCGTGTAAGTTAAAAATCAATTTCAACGTTGTGGCAGCATAGTTCTCTAAAGCACCAATGATATAGTTGATATAGCTTCCGATCACCGATCGCGAAGCTAGTTCTCTAAAGCGCCGACACTGCGGCAGCACAAAGGTTTAAAGCGCCAATGAGATAGTTCATAATGCTTCCGATCGTCGATCACGAAGCTAGTTCCAATATTGCGGCAGCTTAGTTCTTTAAAGTGCCAATGAGATAGTTCATAATGCTTCCGATTGTCAACAGCGAATCCAATGGTATAAAGTGTCGCGCAAGTTTAACATCATCTTTCAATGTTACGAAAAGCTAGTTCTCTAAAGTGTCGACACTGTGGCGGCATTGATCCAGGAGGATCCAAGAAGGAAATTTTTTTGAAGTCCTCCAATCTCAGCAAAATTGGCATCATATCAAAGGGCTCGTCGAGACGATTCCAACAGTGTTCGTTTCACCTCAAACGGACTCCGTATGAGAAAGTTATCACGTTCTGTTGTATTGATGAAATAGGCAAATTTGGCAAAATGGGGGTGCCACGTGGCACCACTGGCAGGGTGACATGTGGCATCTATACAGTACGAATGGATGACATGGTAGTTGTATGGATAGATAGGTGGCAGTACAGTCCAATCAGGATCCGACATGTGTCATGTACAAACGATGAGGTGGCAATCCAGTCAGCAGTACGAACCAATCCAAATGCAACACGTGTCAGTACGGAGGTGACTGTGCAACTTAGTTGGCAGTTGACTGGGTGTTGAGGTGGACCAATCCAGAACTACCACATGGTAGCACCGGATTGGCCCATATTGATTGAAGTTCACCAAAATGTTGTTGCTCCGCTGGTTTCGAACTCTTGACCTCCCATACCCTGTCTCCGCGCCTTTACCAACTGCGTTGGTAGTGTTCTTTGTATAATGTATGGAAATAATATTATTTAAAGTGGAATTTCGATCCCCAAAGGAGCCAGGGCTTAGCCCCGACCTTGGTTCTTCCTCCAGCGTGACTGGGAGCTCTGACCAGCACGGGAGCCCGCGCTCTATTTCAGCACATGTCGAATTATAAACTATATAAAATGGGTTATAAGTGGGTTTAAAAACAAGTTACGTTATAACAAATTTGTTTAAAAAAAAAAACATATTGTGGGTTCAATGAACCATGTGGTTTTGGGGGAAAAGAATTTTATTGTAATATTCTAAAAATATAAAATGTGGTTGGCATAGTTGTAACTATGTCAGCTACATAATTTAAGAAGAGCCTAACCAAGTGTGGGGAGTTGGAACCATATGCCTTCTTGGGAAAAATTTGTTGTAACTAAAGAATCATGAGGAGAATGTGGAGTGGGGCAAGCCAAGCCTATATAAACCCACTTAATTTCCATTTACAGGGCATGCTTTGGAGTGGAGAATTTGTAGCTTACGGAGAGAAGGGAGATTGTGTAGCTCTACAGGAGGAAGGCACGAGTGTTTATACTCGTTTTACACCGTCTTCAGGCTTTGGAGTTGCTGGAAGCAGTCTTGTTGTGTTTTGGGCAGCGGTTCTCTTCCTGACCATTGTCGCCAAGGTATCATTGTATCATTGCCATGTATTTTGCCTTCATGCTGAGATTATAGATCGGCCCTCCTATTGAGAAGCAGGCCCAGAGACGTAGTCCATCCTGGACGAACTCCGTTATCAACTTGTTGTCTTTATGTGCGTATTGTCTATGCTGTTTGGTTCTCTTCTTATGGATTTGTGAGCTTCATTCATGCTCTTTATGCAATTCATGTTAACGTCATAGAGTAGCAAATATCTTGTTTTCGGATCAGGCATAGTGGCTTGTGGTTCCGATGCAGTAGAAATTAATGTTTCCGACCGCTGACAAGTTGATAAGGGGAAGTGTTGATTCATTTAATTTTGAACCTCCGATTGTCGATGTTGAGAAGGGTTAGCAGTTAGTGATGGGAGACATCGATACTGCGGGAAAGTTCAATGTTAATCACTCTGACAAGTGTAAATATAATCAAGAAGACAAATCATGGCAGCAGTTTCTTGCAGAAGCGATGCAATAATGATGAAAGACTATAATGAGACAAAGGCGTTTTCAATCACGATTGTTCTTGAAGTGCACGTAGAGCAGGTGGATATCATGGCGGAAAATTAGTACTTCAAGATTGGAATTTTGAAACAGAATAAAAATCAGGGTTTTTAGGAGCAGGAAAAGGCAAACAGAGGATCAGTTCACACAGCTAAAAGAAAACTATCTAGGAGGTGACTCAGCAGAACGAGGAGCTAACATGGAGGGGATTGCTTTACTAGCTGAAGCATCTAAAAACTTATAAAGTTAGTTAAGAAATTCAGTTATTAGTTAAGTTTGGAAAGTCATTTTTTTTTTGTATAATGATAGTTTAGATTGAACTATTCGATAGATAGCCTAAAAGCAGTTAGGATTCAGTTATTCAACTGATTTTGGGGGAATTCTTTGCGGACAAGGGGAGGCTATCAGGCTGGTTTATGAGCTAAGTAAAAGACTCTTATGTGTTTTTGATGACTGAACTATGAAATATATACGATATATGCCCTTCAGATTATTGACTAGTTTCATTTCTAATTTGTGTTAATTACTCAGTTGGTATATTCATTTCCTATTTAATTTTTCTATGCTTGAAATGCTTGCTAACTGTGGGTGAAAATCAGTATTGTGTTTACTCTATTGGATTATGGTTTATATGTTATGCATCTCAATCATTTAATTACTCGTGATTTAGTGTTTGCTTTAGTTTTATCAATGTTTCCCTCTTGTCTTCAAACTGTTCAACCAAAACCCAAGAAAACCCTATTTTATTTTATTGTGATTTTTGAGATTGTGTTGGCTTGTTCTTCTGTAGTCTGAGAACAATTTCTGGCACTGACAATGACCATATAGGCCACAAAATTCACATTTGTTGTTGGTTCATAGAGATTTGTTCTTAACCATAGGTATGGTTGGTACAGTGACAACTGGAGAGTCGTCGGTCTCGACTACTATGTGCATGTGGGTGTGCATGATAGGAAAATCAGGCCAATTTTCCGTTGCATGGCCTTGGACATCACATAAAGCACATATAGGAGGACAAAAACATTCATTTTTGTTCCAATGGGTGGGTGTGACATCATCTCAATAGGTTGGAAGGGAGTCAACATGATCTTTGGAATCGGGGGAAGGGTGGGGGATCACGGTACCACACAAGAATACCAAAAGTGAAACCTAGAAGGTTGAGAGTAGACATGATAGCCTTACTCACAATGCCAGAAGTTGGAAAAGGAAGGGGATCGTGTGTATGGGTAATGAACCCCAATAATTCCCTAAAGTCTATGGTTGAGGTTGTGACAGAGGTTGCGAGGAGGTCAGAATGTTACTGGATGAGATAGTTATTAAATAAATGTAACTACATAAGATATTCTATTTTGTATTATTATTCTTATTACCCCTTCCATAGGTGTTGTTCATCCTATGAGAGATGTCATTGATGTAGTTGGTCATGTAAATTGTTGAGGTAAAACCTTCATCGTAAGTTGGGTCAGTAGTACCCACAAAAGTAATATTAAAATGTGTTTTTTAGTATTCCAAGAAAATTCAGCCCTGGAAGCAGGGAGAAGTCGGCCCAGTTGGGTTATTAGGCCTCTCAAATTATTAGTATAAATAGAAGAGGTGCTTCCCTCATCTGGACAAGCAACATAACTCAGTAGTTGCACTAGAGAAATAAAGAGTAGTCCATCTATGAGAGAAGAGGTAGTCCAGTGTTATTCTTGGGGTATTATAAGTATTATTATTTGGTTCTTACACTATACTTGGTTGAATTCTATATCTATGAATTTTTGTTGGGTTTTCTTCCCCATGAGGGTTTCCCAGGATAAATCTCTATGTTTTTTTGTGTGGTTGTACTTGTCTTTCTTTTAGCGAGCCTTTTGTATATGGTTATGATGTTAAGAAGATAAATGTTTTTATATATTTTATAGCCATTAAAAACTTAACATGGTATCAAATCCACCTTGAAATAAGTCTTTGTACATCCGAAACACTGCTACAGTTGTAGCTATTATGAATTAGGGTTTAATGCTTGAAAACCCTAGAAAGCAAAAACTAGTCATATCGAGACTTTCGTTATAACTTGATATTGGAGAAGTATCAGTACCTGAAAATTTTCTGACATGAATATGAAATGTTTATGTACCTTCTATAAAAGTTTAGTCCTCATATTCACTATACTTCAGGAGATATGATTCCTCCAAATAAGGATTCTAGCTTCCTCCAGAATATAGTCATAAACATGATACCTAGGGATAATTGCTATATCTCAGGATAGGAAGATTCAAAGAAAATTTAGAAATATGTTTAATATAGGGAATACACTTTAGTTTATTTTGTCAAAGTTTCATACCCCAAATGTGAAATAGTGACATGCGGAAGTCCGTACAAAATCGCTATGTTAAACAATACTCAAACAAGTCACCTTGGTGAAACTTGCACAAGTACCACTTGGAGAATCCAATTATGATATAACCTATGGGGTTGGAAAGAATAAAAATTAGGATTCCTTGTGATAGTTTTTCAAAATCAAAGCAGCAGTAATTTTGTAGATACACCAAAATCAACATCAAGAAGAAATTGGAGACAACTAGGGCTTCCTGTTCTGGGCACTTCCCTCCACTGATCAGTTGAAAAAGGAGGAATAAAAAACCTGCCTTAGGAGGGAGCATATGTCTGGGAGAAATTTTCTCATTCTATGGATCTTGAATTTTTGACCTAACACTTCTTCCAGGGAAAGCTAGGGCATCATATATTTTGTAGTTATGTCCACATTTTTTGGTAAAATGAGTGTGTTGCTCATCTCGCCTTTAGGAGGCACATATTTCTATACAACTAGATCTGAAAGATACCTAATTTGAAAAATTAGGGTTTCTATGTCAAACCATAGATCCATCAGAAGCATTCTTCCATAAAATATTTCAAGAAAGCATAAAGTTGAAGCAATCTCATTGGTAAGTTCTATCCTCTCTATTTCCATTTGAGATTCTCATTTTTATCATGATGAATAATAGTACCAAGATTGAGGACAAGCTTGAAGGAGCTGAGAATTCTCAAACATGGAATTTTAGAGTGATTCTCACACCTGAAGAAGCATGACCTAGAAAACTATGTCAAAGAAGAAGTTGCAGATCCAGAGGGAGATGAAGACAAATCACAAGAAGGACTTAGTCAAAGCCAAGATAATTATTTCCGTCTCCAATGGGTATCACATGTATCATCCTTGTAGACTCCCAAGGATATTTTCAATAAAATGACCAACCTCTACAAAGGAAAGAATATCGACAAAAAGATGACATTGAGGAATCAACTGAAGAATGCAAAGATAAAGAACTCAGAGACCATGCAGTCTCACTTCACAATAATCTCTTTGATCAAGGAGAAACAAGAAGCCATTGGATACAATGTCAAAGAAGCGGAAGTGAAGATTACAACCTTGAATGGCCTCCCAATATCATGGGATTCATTCATTCAAGGAATATGTGCAAGAAGGAAGTTGATCACCTTCAACAGACTATGGGAAGAATGCACACAAGAAGAAGCTCAGATCATAACAAGAGAAGGCGGGAGCAACCGACGATCAATCTCTCACAGTTCAGTCCAATAAGAGATCATAGAAAGAAGGAGGACCATCATCACAACAGAAGATAAAAGGAATTTAGAATATATCCTTCCAATATTCGATACTACACTTGTGATGATAAGGGACACTACTCCGAAGATTGTCTCAAAAATTAAGGCTCCTTCAACAAGAATTCAAACAAGAAAGGACATCATGCTCACACCACTGAAGATGATGAACCAACTAATTCATAGAAGAAAAAGAATATTCCTTAAGTGATGAGGAACATGAATTCTACTGGTGAATACAAATACCATACTCTTATCTGTCTCAGTATTTGGATAAGAGGGAATGTAGTTAGTGACACTCAAAACCAGTACACAGGTTCCCAGAATCAGATGAGGAAGAAGAAGGCTCTAGTTATTCTTGCAAGGACATAAGGATCAATAAGAAGTCCAAACACCAAACAAACAAAGACAAGTTCCCAGAATTAGATGGTGAAGTACAAGGCTCCGATTATTCTTGTAAGGACTTAAGGATCAAGAAGGATTCCACCCACAAAACAAACAAAGATAAGTATTTGAATTGCGATTTCCTATATATCTAGTTGCTTGAATGGAATTGTTTAGTTGTGTACATATCTATGTTCAAGGAAATGTCTTGTGCATGATTGAAAGTTTTCATTAATGAACAATATACTACTAATATGCATGTGATAGGTAAGTGTCCTATGGTGTTGTACAACATTCCATTGCTACTTATCTAGAATGAAACCTCTTTGCTGACATATTGGGATTAGTACAAAATCTCAATAATGCTATGGTAGAGATGGAAGGCATCTAGAAAGCTTCTTTGTTTATGCGGGATATGGATGAATGTTGTATTGGCTTAAATAGTTTCATGATTATGTCTTTATGCATAAGAATTTGTCATTATGAATATTTCTAATGAAATGTTTCTAACCATGATAATAATGTATTTGAATTGTAGGAAAGATCGTGTACAATCACCTACAAGAAAAGAAGGATGGAACTTGTTCCAAAGAACAAGTGATGACAGTTCAGTTAGAAGATGCACTCCAATAAACTTACATGAAGATGAACCTAAAACTCCTAAGGTCAGAGACACCATTGCACAAGAAAGAGCTTGAGAATAATATAAGAATCATGATATGACCGAAAGAGAGCAGTAGATCCACCTAGAGAGATGAAGACTATCTTGGGCATAAGAGATCATTCAAGATGAAGAAAAGTATGACGAGACTTCCAATTAAAGTAAGAGACCTCATTTACACTCTAGTTATGTGGTACAGTTGAGTGACATAATTGATGCAGACCCTTCCAGTTATGAAGAAGTATATAAAGAGAAATGAAAGAAGATATGATTAAAGAGTACGAGTTGATCATTGAGAATGATGTCTAGGATGTGATTTTGATACTTGAAGGGAAGTCCATAGTGTATTCCATGTGTATATACAAGATCAAGTGTGCAATAGATGACAACAACGAGGGATACAAAGCAAGGTTCATGGTTTCTCTCAGAAAGAGGGAGTATACTATGGCATGACATACTACCATTGACCAAGACACATGTCACATGCCCCAATTTTGTAAAATAATGTTATCTTATTTTGATTTTATTCCCAGACATTATGTTAAATTTAATACTAAGTGGAAACGGATGACTCAGCAGAGTTAAGGATGTGGAATGTAATTCTAAATATTTAATTTTAATAAATAAAAGTGGAGACAACAGCTTGGGAGAGCTGTTAAAAAGAGTGTTACTGGTCAAGTTGGTGGAGGGAACTAAGTGGAGAGCAAAAATACAAGTGGAAGCATCCTCAAACACTTCCTATGTTGCAGGTGGCAACCTCCCTACATTTGGGGTCATGATCCCCCAAGAAAGTGGGATCAGAGCAGGTGGCTCAATTAATGACAACTAACCCAAAAAGACCTAGGTAGTCTTAATAAAAATTCCCAATGTAGAGAGCTAAGGCTGCTCATTCGAGGAGAAGAATCATTCAGGTGAATGCACTTCAAGGAATTCGTTGGGAAAGGGAAATTTGAAGGAAGGTGTTTGAGGGGTAAACTGCAAGAAGTTGATCTAGTATAGCTTTGTAGCTGAAAGATCTTACTACAGTATGCAGAGTTGGTATTGAGTCTCAGGACTAGTACTTTGTTGATTGCTCCACCTAGCTCCAGCCAAGGAGACCAGAACAGGCTCGGGGGTCCTAAGAAGTCATTGTTTGAGCGCTCTCCAGGAGTTGGTAGGGAGGAATGACTTCCCATTGTTGTTGTCGTCCAGCTTTAAAGACATGTTTCATTATCTTTCAATTTATGTATTATAGTTTATATCCGTGTGTGAGCAATTAATGAATAATTATATGTTGTGTTGAAATCTCTTAGTTATTTCTAGGCTGAATCTGTACTGTGATGAAAGATAAATCCTACCTATGTTTTTCCCCATTTGGAGTAATCCAGATCATACTCTAGCACAGGTAGTGTGTTTAAATAAATGAAGTATGATAGGAATATAAATGAATAGAATATTTATGTTTTCAGAGTCTTGAAATAGTTCCTATCAGTAGATAGTTGTTTTCTAGAAAGTTTATTAATATGTTTGTAGAGAGGTTGTCAAAACTAGACTGTGTGTTTAAAATATCATAAAGGACAAGAATCCTTTTATTTACTGACAGTAGTTGTTAAGTATATAATTCATTTCCTACACAGTATCTTCTTCTATAAACTGTACATTTGTATTGAAGTAGAAGAATTAGTGTTATCAGTTGAAATTTATTATTTTATGTTAAGAAAAGATATAAAAATAATACAAATAGCTTATCTTCTTCTTTTAGTGACAACTAATCTTCCTGCATCTATTTGAACTATAGTTAAAAATATGATAAAGGTTACAGTATTCCTTTCTTAGCTTTAATAGCTAAAGGACAGTAGTAACTTAGGGTTTAATTTAATATTATAAGAAACTATCCTTATACTTTTGCAGACAGTATAAATGTAAAGAATACTGACAAGTAAGAAAGTTCTTTCATTTTGTTCTAAGTAAGTCTACAGAAACAATTGTATTAAATAGCACAAATATTATAGACTACTCTCAGTCGTAATTATTATACAAGTAAAAACCAACATAAACTTAAGAATAGATATTATACATAAATAATAATATTATTATTATCCTTAAACAGTGATAATTATAAATTATTAATTTATAAAAACAATCTGAAGAAAAGTGTATAACTGTAATTAAATTTACAAGATAATAACACAGGAATTAATGTTCTATTAAAGTTAAAAGGGAGTAAACCCTAGCTCATATTCTGAGCATATGAGCATAATCTATAAGTATTTTTAAATAATGTAGTAACCTAGGTTATACATAGGGTAGTTCTTTTAAAACTACTAACTAAAATTGTTATGCATAAAAATAAACTACATTACTGATTAACTTGTATAAATGCATTTACAAGAGAAACAGAGTCTTTTAATAACAGCATGCATCTATAGAAATAAATGTCGGGGTTCAAACCCTTAAAAACTATTACATTACAAGTACAGACATAATAACCAAATTTATAACAATTATGTAACCATCATTAAATAGTCTAATAATATACTCACAGTCCTTTAAGGACAGATAGAATAAACTAGAGAAACAATGTAATTATTATCATAAGATTAGTATAAACCAAACAAGGGTTTTTACAGGTCAAACCCTAACCCGTGACTTCTATCAAAACAAACAAGATTTACGTCACGGCTGTAAGTATCAGCCTTAGAATTTAATTTATAAAACCCTTACAAAGTACTCGACTAAGTTTATAATTTCTTTTAACAGAGTAAAAACCAAAAAATTACACAGAGTATAGCATAAGCTCACAACAACCAAAACGAGTTTACAACTGTTCTGCCTTTACAAAATTTACAAACTTAAACCCGACTGTGAAGCCAAAGCTTCAACCCAGAGCAGTGCACAATACAAATCGAATCTACCCTAGCAAGGGTTTGGATTCAAGTGTTGTCCTAATAGACTGTAAAACAGTAAAAACAATAACATAACTCGTAACAAGATGAGAGAGGGTTTTCCAAAACCCTGAATGAGTCCTACGACCACCCTAACACTAATAGAAGGAGAATCCATCTTTCAGACCACGGGGCTTACCCTAGTTTGAACCACGAGCCATGACCTGTGAAAAGGGCTGCCCTTTTTCCTTTGTTTAAGCTTCATAGCAGTGAGCACCTGTAGTAAACAACAACCACTGTCAGTGAAACCATTTACGTGTTAAAGCTTGAAAATATTCTATTTTAACTTGCAGTAATTAAAAGAAAATTTCATTATGATAATTACCTGTCATTGGGAGAATAACGGACAACTTCATGAAGCACTGTCACCTATAGACAGTGCAATGGGGAACCCAAGAACCCTCAAGAACCTCACACAGTGGCGAGCCACGAGAACCAGAGAAGGAAACCGAAGCAGTCACCAAGCTACGTAGGATTTGGAAGAAAGGTTTCACAAGCAGTGAGACAAAGGTAGTAGGAAAGATAACTCCACGTATTGTAGAGAAAGAACCCACAATCAAAACCACACATTGGAGAATGGAGGCAACACAGAGTCAAGGCACAAGGAAACGGTAACCAGGAGAACGACGGCCGCCATGGGAGACAAGCCAAGCAACCCTAGAGCCAGCGTAAACTGCGGGACAAGAATGAGATGGGTTAGGTTTCCATAGTAGTTTATATTTTCCAGGTGTGGACAAAATTCAACCACGTAGCAACAAATTTATCCATGCAGCGAGGGTCGTGTCCTATAGTTCCTGCATGGAAGCATTATCCCAATTATTTGTTTATTGCAGCTTGGGTTAAACCATATTGTCAACCCAATAATTCGTAACCAAATCACTAATCATTTGCACAGTGTGTTATATTAACATAATCACAAGTTTATCATCGTTGAGGGTTACATTGACCAAGCATTAGTGTCACGTATAAATCTTAAGTTAAAACCCGAAGTGGATTATACATTAATCCCTTACTACCAATAATATTACATTGATATATAAAAACATCACCATAACAATATAATTGGTGGCACGACCATACTCTAAACATTGTTTTGAGAAGATTGAAATCATGTAATATATGTTTTGTTCATAGATTAGGTCAAAGTTTAAGTCTTTAGTATAGTTATAAAAGAGTGCATGTTAACTATTGCATGACTATAGTGTCTCTAGTAGCAAAGTTAAACTATAGCTTGTGCATAGTAAACCCTTTTGCCATAAGAATATTACAAGTCTAAAACTTATAGATAGTACCTTGTAATAATGCAAAAGAATTTAAAGGCTAGATTTAAATACGTTATAATAACAAAATTTTGGTAGATTGAATGTTCATCGAACAAATCGATTATGCATATCTACAAAACTTACTTGGACTGATAAATCAAATAGCATCAAATCCGTGAAGTAGTACAAAACTGAAGATAAGAATGTTATCACGAAATTCTATCACATAGTTTAAGTGACAATACTTTAATAGCACTTGGGAGTATGACTCAACTTGGTTTTATTCTCATTTCAGAATGTCTAATGGACAGTAAGATAATTATAGAAGTAAACCCGATAACTGAAATAGGAATGACTCTATCAAAACCAAAAGTTACTAGAACACGGAGTTAGACTTGGGAATAAAATAGTGGTAAACATAAGCTCATATAGAAGGGTATGATGGTCATAGTTTTACACTCGAAACTTTTTACTACTCAAAAGATAATAGGAAGTAAGTATCTTATAGAAACAAATTAAGGGTCAATAAATACACAGGCAAGATAAGATACTATTGCATAAACATTGCCAAAAACAATGTTTATAAATATTACAAATTACTTAGACTAAAGTAGAAATACTTGTAACAGAGATTCTAGTGTTAGAGTCGCAAATATGTTGTACTTTTGTTACTTATTTCCAAGCTTGTTTAGTTGAAAAACTGATGAAAATCAAATGATTTTACCTTACATGAGCTGTCTAGAGTTTAGCAGCTTATTCTACTAAGATTTTTAAATTGCGAACAAAATGCTGCTGACACTAAAAGATCTTTTAAAATATACTCGATCGATCATACCTGTAAAACTGTAAGAAATAGCATTCATCTACGTTAGCATGAATGCTAAGTAAGCCCCGGATTTAAGAGTAGATTCCACCTATTGACATAAAAGAACTAATCAGTAAACTAAATCAAACAACACACAAAAGGATTTGATTCATGCTTCGAAAAATAAACTGTTAAGTTATTTTAGAATTTAGTGAAACTAATTACTTAATTGTTTCTTTTATGCCAACTGTTAGTTGTTAGTAAACCGCAGGTTTTAGCATTTATTATTAACTCAAAAGTTTTAAATTTTTGTGAAAATTGGGGGTTTTGACAACACACATATCCTATAAAGTAGAAGTGTATATCGAGTAGAGAACCACATGTACACAAAATTCTTTGTATGAAGGAACACATGGATAAGCACACTCAATTACATGAGGAGCTTGAAGATCACTTATGTTATATTTTTATCATTCAAGCTAGCATTATGATCTTAGGATATTTAACTGAGAGAATAACATGCACAGCAATAAAACAAAAGAGACAAGATACACAAACAATTTTCCTCGAGGAAACCATAAAGGAGAAAACCCCGCAACTTCCTCAGAGATAGAATGAGCACCAATGGTAGCATTAAAACCTGAAAACATAAAGATGATCTCCACATCTTTTGTCTCTCTCACACACACTAAGAGAGCTTCTCCTCTCTCACTCATGCACCCCAATGAGTGAGTGTGTGGGTTATAAATAGAAAGGCTCACTCTCTATTTATATTCTTTCATTCACTTGAAACCAACTCCAACATGTCGGCCTCACTTAATAATTACTTACTAAAGCCAACATCTCTAGGAGTGTCTAATAACCCTAGTGCCCAACAACTTGTGGGGAATTTGCCTCCTCCAACAAACAAGGAGGGTTATCCTTAACACAACAATGGGGACTATTGCCCCAACTTACAATGACTCACCTAGGGTCAACTTCTCTAGGATAGTCTAATAACTCTAGGGCCCCACAACTACGGGGAGTTTAACCCTTGACAAATAAGAGGGTTACCCATAATGACTTGTTTACATTATAGAAACTTCCTGCAATAAACATCAGGATATGACATGAATCAAATACATTACAGACACATCCCAGAATAAACATCGGGGTACAATACATAAGATATACAGATGAATACATTCTGAAGTTACAATTACATCAACACTCCCTCTTAACTAGGAAGGTATTCTCTCGACACAATTTATTAGCACAAGTCTTCTTCTATGTATCATCTAGATCATCATTGAGTTCTCGTCATCTTCAAGTCATCTTCATCTGGATCTAGATCATCACTCAATCTGGATCATCATCACTACTGGATCATCATCAATTCTAGATCATCACTTGATCTGGATCATCACTACTGGATCATCATCAAGTCTAGATCATCACTTGATCTAGATCGTCAGCGGCTGGATCATCATCAAGTCTATATCATCACTTGATCTGGATCATCAACTGTATCATCATCAAGTCTAGATCATCACTTGATCTGGATCGTCACTACTGTATCATCATCAAGTCTAGATCATCACTTGATCTAGATTGTCACTACTAGATCATCATCAAGTCTAGATCATCACTTGATTTGGATCGTCACTACTGGATCATCATCAAGTCTGGATCATCACTTGATCTAGATCATCATCAAAGTTGGATCATCATTGAATCATCATCATCATTACTGCTTCTGCTATCTCAATCAAATGGTGCTATCTCTTCATTCTTCTTGTCACAAGAAGTTCTACAAAACCAACACTTTTTCATGCTGGTTGTAGGCCTACCCTTCATGTAGGTCTTCAGTGCTTATATCTAACCCTAAGTTATAATGGCCCGCCCAGCTCTTACATCTGACCTCATCTTGTAAGGAAGTCACGCCCAGCACTCACATCTGACCTCATCTTGTCAAAAAGGCCCAGCACTCACATCTGACCATGTGTAAACACATCGCACCAAAATGGCTCAGCATTTATATCCGACCATGTGTGAACACACTGCATCGAAAGGGCTCTGCACTTACATCCAACCATGTTTGAAAACAACGCATCAGAAGGGCTCAGCACTTATAGTCAACCATGCTCAAAAGCACCACATCGAAAAGGCTCAGCTCTTACATTCGACCATGCTCGAAAGCACCGCATCGAAAGGGATCTGCACTTACATCTGACCATGCTCGAAAGCATCGCAACGGAAGGGCTCTCAGTACCAGACTGAGGATTCCTGGTAACTAACCAGGTGCCTCCATTCTCCCATAGAATGACATCAGCCCTTATATCTGATCAAGTGGGAAGACCTCCCTCAATCACATCAGAATGGCCATGCGCTCACATCTAATCATGTAAGACTACATCCTATAATCATATCAGAATCGCCCTCAGTCCAAGACTGAGTTTTCCTGGTAACTGACCAGGTGCCTCCATTCCAAGAATGGCATTTAGCCCTTACATATGATCATGTAGGGACCAATCCTATAGTCACATCAAAATGGCTTAGCACTCATATCTGACATGGAAGGAACCAAATCCTCTCACCATGACAGAATGGCTCAGCCCTTACATCTGACCATGGAAGGAACCTAATCCTCTCACCATTTTAGAATGGCTCTCGGTCTCATCATTTCCCCTTGGAGGGAACCTCGATCTATAGAACACCAAGCTTCTCCCTGAAGTACTCAAACTTCACTCTAGCCAATGGCTTCATCAATACATCAGCTATATGTTCCTCCGTCGCAACATACTGGACCTTCACTGCTCCTCTTTGCACCATATCCCTGATATAGTAATATTTGATATCATACTGAAGTAGCATCTCGAAGTGCTCTTCCTATAAATGGCACTTCCTGCCCAATACGAATCCACATAACCTTCTAGGTTAATATTTTGATTTGCCTCATACTTGAGCCCATAATCAACTGTACCCCTTAGGTACCTTACTGCATGCTTTGCAACCATCAGGTGAACATGTCTCAATGTGTTCACAGCAAAGCAAATATCTGGTCTCATATTCTTCAAGCACATCATCTGACAATACATCATGGCATCAACCGAATCTGATGAAGCAACACTCAGTAGCTTCAGGTTTGATGCCATAGGTGTGGTCATGTCCTTGCAGTCCATCATCCTGAACCTCTTCAATATCTCTATTGCATACTTCCCTTGTTCGAGGAAGATTCCATCCACATTCTGCCACACCTCCATGCCTATAAAATAGTGCATAAACACATAATAGGAGCATCACTGATTTTTTGCCTTCAACCTTGAAGCAAAGGTTGGAATCCACTTTACTCTCAGTAAATCCTAGAGTCATCAGTAATCTATCCATCCTATCGTACCATGTTGAACCTCGGGATCTTCTGCAGTCACTCCCTCTCAAGCAGAGCATCGTTCTCCCTATGTCTTCTGTACTTTATGCACTAAAACATTCTGTACCGTAGTAACAAGTAGTATCCATCTAGGATCACTGGATACTAAGATCTTGAACTTTTTCAAAAGTTCTTCTCACACCCATCTGTGAGCTTGTCATCCTCTATCAACCTTGTAGCAAAGGTTCATATTTTCATCAAGCTCCTCATGTATGTGTTATCCCATGGGTGTCTTCTGAGCTCGTACAAGGCCATATTTCATTCGCACACATGATTCTTCCTATCATGTGTATTTCTAGTGGCTACAAATGTCTCTTCCTAGTCTATTCCTTGTGCTACGAATCTTTCCTTGTATCCCATGATGTTTCCATCTAGTGCATGATGGAACTACGAACTTCTCTTTAGTATCGATACTGCATCCTAGACATCATTCTTCTTGAACTGGTCTTCCCTTTCTTCTTGGTTACTTCTTCATGTCTGGAAGGTTCTACATCAATGATGTCGCCGCATTCATCTTATTATTCTTCATCTTGAACTGTCGTTACTTTTTCTTCGGAACAAGTCTCATTCTTCTTTGCTTGTAGGTGATTATGTATGAAATCTTTCCTACAAGTCAAATGTAGTTGTATGGTTAGAAACATTTCATAAAGTATATTCATAATGAAAAATTCTTATGCATAAATATATGATCATCCAACTACTTTAGCCAATACAACATCCACCCATATCTCACGGAAACTTTCTAGATGCCTTCCATCTCTACCAATACAACATTGAGATTGTGCACTAATCTAATATGTCAGCAAAGAGGTTTGATTCTAGATAAGTATCAATGGAGAGTTGTATAGCACCATGAGCTACTTCACCATCACATGCATATTAGTAGTATACTGTCATTAATGAAAACATTCTATCATGCATAATACAACAACTGAATATAAACAAATGCATAATCAAAACAATATCATGAAATGAAAATTGAATACTTATCTTTATTTGTTTCATGGATAGACTCCTTATTGAGCCATCAGCTTCATCATCTTCTTCATTCATAATAGCATCGTTTCTTATCCAAATGCTAAGATGGATAAGAGTTTCTTCAAGAGTTGAGTCCTTCGTATTCCTCATTGCTTGAGGGATCATCTTTCGATGGTGAAAGCTTGATCTTCAGTTTCTCCCATGTTCTCTTCTCTTAATATGAGTCGAGCTTCTTCTTCTTCCCAGAGTCTGTTGAAAGTAATACTTCCTTCTGGCACACATTCCTTTAATGAATGAATCCCACGATCCTGGGAGGCCATTCAAGGAGGTTATCACAATTTCTGCATTCTCCACTTCTTCTTTTACCGCTTCAAGTTGTTCTGCATTTTGGATCTTCACATTCTTCAACTGTTTTCTCAAAGCCATCTTCTGATTTATGTTCTTCCCTTCAAATAGATTGGTCAAGGAATCAAACATCTTCGGTGTCTTTAGGAAATACACTTGTGGTACAAGTTGATCCATGATTAAATCAGCAATGATATTCTTGGCCTTGACCAGGTTCTTCTTGTGTAAGGCTTTGAGCCTCATCTTCCTCTGGAACTAGAACCTCTCTACTTATGTAGGTATCCAATTCATTTTTTTCAAAGAGATCATATACTTCCATGCTTGGAAGTTGTCAACTTCACCAATATTATCATCAAGCTAATGTGATATATCACTTTGAAATGAGAACCTCAAATGAAAATAGCAAAAGAGTAGATCTTACCGATTTGAGGTGTCCGTCCTGGTTCTGGATCTGGTTGATCTAGGGTTTGTTAGAGAAACCCTAATTTTAAAAAATTAAAATCTTTAAGATCTGATTGGATAGAAATATAGATCTCTTCAAGGCAAGCTTTCCAATGTACTCCTTTTCTGAAAACAGTGGAGGGAAGCTCCCGGAACAGGAAGCCCTAGTTTTCCAATTTCTTCTGCAGCAATTCCTATTACTGTTTCTGCGGTATCTCTGAAATTACTACTACTCTATGTCTAAAACTGCCCACTGAGGTAGCCTCACATGTACCTATTCCAAAACCACATATTTCATCAGTAGTGGTTGCACCAATTGGGACTTAGGATCATTTTCCCAAGGTGACTGGTTACAGGACTGTTCAGAACAGCGAAGTTGTACGCACTGCCACGTCTCACTGTTTCATCTTCTAGGTATGACATTAGGACCACAGAAATTAAATTCTGTGCCCTTTCTAGAACAGCTTCAGAAATTTCATTTGGACCTTTGTAACCCAAGATATAGCAATTCTTCCCAGGTTTCCTGTTTAGCGATGAATCCTGGAAGAGGCTGGAACCATAACTTGGAGGGATCATATATCCTAGAATATAGAGAATATGAGGCTGAAGTTTGGACACAGTGTAAATCAAGATTGTATATTAGACCTTTGCAATTTGCAGCTCTTGAGCCTTCGCCAATCCCGAGATATAGCGAATGTACCCAAACTTATCAGTTTTAGTATTTTAGGGTTTTTCCAGCTCGGGGTCAAACTAGGGTTTGACTTTCACAGAGTTATACCCAACCAAAAATATTAATACAGATATCTAAACTTCGATTTTTATGAGGATATAAATCCTATGCTAGGCTCACTCAAAAATTTATCTTCTGTAGAAAGCCCTAATTTCCCGCACCGAAAACTGAAAATGCTCGGAATTGAATTCTGCTTTGATAGAAAGATTCGCCCTTCAATGGAGAGTCATCCTAGCATAATTTTTCTGATGGATTGTGGAGAGAGACCCAAAAATTAAGAATCCCTAGCTTATGCAGCTGCACAATTTCTTCTTCTCAAGCTAGCTCTGATACCATGTTAGATTTTTATCATTCAAGCTAGCATTATGATCTTAGGATCTTTAACTGAGAGAATAACATGCCCAAAAATAAAACAAAAGAGAGAAGAGACACAAAGAATATTCCTCAGGGAAACCATAAAGG
>LPNX010910135.1:719258-755844 GCA_001517045.1 Pseudotsuga menziesii | reverse complement strand
TGAGCTTGATGTGCCAGCAACCAATGCATGAACTCTCTCTCTGTCTTCTGAACTTGATCCTCCTTCTCTCTTCTTTGAGCTTTCTGGAAGGGAGATGCCATTCTTTTCCAGGAGTTGGGTCAGCATGTCTATTTGCTTCTTCATACAAGAGCTTTCAGTGTGATTTCCCTTATTGCAGTATGCGCACTTGCTCATTTCTCCTTTATTCTTCTTCTTCTGGTTATTCTTCTTGGAACCTTGTGGCTCCTCCGGAGACTTGTTCTTGTTTCTCTTTTGTTTAGGTGGATTTTTAGCTTTCTTTTTGCTTTTTGAATCCACCCTCGAATCTCCAGCAACTAGAGCTTGGTCTTTGGATGGTTTGATGGTGCCCATCATCACCAGCTTGTCTTGTTATTGTGTGAGAGATTCCATGAAATCTGCAAGGCTACACATCTTCCAGGTTCGAGCTGTCAACTTTTTGGCATAGAAGGTCGAAACAAACACTGAATAGTCAGGGCCCAGCTTTGAGAGTATGGACAAGACTAGCTGATCATCCTTCTTTTCGATCCCACATTGTTTTAGCTGCAAAACAAGTGTTTTGAACTTGGATAAAAATAGAGTTGCAGAGATTCAAAGCTACTAGGACTCAGGGAAATCAGCTCATTTTTTATTTGATGTCCCCTCATCTCATCTGTCTTTCCAAAAAGATCAATAAGATTCTCCCATACTTCATTCGGTGATGTCAATCCATCAAGATGGAAAAGGAGGTCTCTAGAAATACTCAGACACAAGAGACCATAGGCCTCATCCCTCCTGTTGTGCCATTTTATCTTCTCTGCAGCTGCATTGGGCTCTGCTTCTGTTGCCATAGTCACCCTGTAGAGGCCTTTCTCTCTCAACAATATCTCCATCTCTGCTTTCCATTCAAATAAATTGAAGGGAGTCAAGATGATCTTCTGAGATTGATCCATAGCTCAGAAATTGTCCCAGTTGTCAGTAGAAGGCTCCCAGTCACTGATGTCGAACCTGTAAAACAAATTTGAAGGAGAGAAATCGATCTACAATGGCTCTGATACCATGTGGAAATTGAACCCAGTGATAGAACAATTTTACTCACAACAATTATCAATTGAACTTGCAAAATCACTCACAAAAGAGACTGAAAATGGAGCTGAACACTAAATTGTATTAACTCAGTGTACAATAGCCAAACCTGTAACATAATAGGTTGCTACATTAAATAATTACATAGGATATTTGAATGCATGAGGAGGCAATTCGAATCTAGTCAAAAGCAGGCTTACTAAAATTAAGCAAATCCCCCATAGGTGCATAAAGTAGTTTCCAAATCAGTCATGGAGCTCACGAATTGGAAAAATCACTTAGGCAAGCTAAAGAGTGATGGAATGACAACTAATACATGCTTTTCATAGGAGAAAAGGGTGGAGGATGTGGAGGAAAAAAAACTAGTTAACCTCACCTAGTCAAACTTTCCCAATTGCCTTAAAGCACTGAAAAAGCAGAAGGGCGCCTAGGAGACCAGGAATAAAGCAGAATTGATTCCTTGAGGTTTCCCATGCGCTACATGAGTCAAAATAGGCAAGTTTGACTACTATGGATAGGCAAATGACAACTTGCATAAGGTGGGACACATGAACTAGGAAAATAAGACAAAAATAATTAAATTAATGTCTAAGGTAGCTAACTATGGGTTGATTACTCTAACAAAAGGAGAAAACCTTGCAACTTCCTCAGAGATAGAATGAGCACCAATGGTATAATTAAAACCCTAAAACATAAAGATGATCTCCATAGCTTCTTCCTCTCTCACACACACTGAGAGAGCTTCTCCTCTCTCACTCATGTGCCCCAATGAGTGAGTGTGTGTGTTATAAATAGATAGGATCACTCTCTATTTATATTCTTTCGTTCACTTGAAACCCACTCCAACATGTCGGCCTCACTTAATAATTGCTTACTAGAACCGACATCTCTAGGAATGTCTAATAACCCTAGTGCCCCACAACTTGTGGGGACTTTACCTCCTCTGACCAACGAGGGTTATCCTTAACACAACAATGGGGACTATTGCCCCGACTTATAATGACTCACCTAGGGTCAACTTCTCTAGGATAGTCTAATAACCCTAGGGCCCCAAAACTGCGGGGACTTTAACCCTTGACAAATAAGAGGGTTACCCACAATGACTTGACATGACTTGTTTACATTATAGAAACTTCCCAGAATAAACATCGGGGTATGACATGACTCAAATACATTACAGACACATCCCAGAATAAACATCGGGGTACAATACATAAGATATACGGATGAATACATTTTGAAGTTACAATTACATCAACAACTTAGAGTGATGAAGATATTAACCTTTTCTACAAGGATGAATATGGAACCCTATAGAGGATGACAAGCTCACAGATGGGTGCAAGATGAAATTTTCAACAAAGTTCAAGACAGAGGATTTTCGTATCCAATGACCTGATATGGATACATAGAAGATCAATAGTAGAGGAGGCTAACTGTCACTCTAGTATAAAATGTTTCGATACATAGAGAACATATGAAAAGCAAGGATGATGCTCTGCTTTAGAGGGAGTGACTGCAGAAGATATCTGAGTTCAACATGGTACGACAAGATGGAAATATTCCTAATGGACTAAGAATTTACCAAGAGTAAAGTGGGTTCCAACCTTTACTTTAAGGTTGAATGCAGAAGACTAGGATATGTCGATGACCTGATAGGATGAAATCATAGTAGATACAAAGAGGAAGTGTTAAAGATAGAAGAGCACTTCAAGATGTTGTTTTAGTTTGGGGTCATGTGTGATATAGCAGAAAGAGGTTGAGTACATTGCAACATGTTCATCCTGTAGTGAAGAAATGTGGCTTTGAAAACTATTTCTAGGATTGTTTATTGTGATAACTAGAGTTGCACCAAGATAACAGATAATTGTGTGTTTCATAAAGTCTGGTACATGGTGTAGAGAGGAGCCGTGAAGCTCCAGTATGTTTCGATAGAGGAACAGGTTGCTGATATGTTGACTGAGCCTCTATATCATGTAAAGTTTGAACACTTTCAAGAAAATCTTGGTGTAGTCTAAACGGACCTCCCTGGAAAGAGGGAGTGACGATAAGAGAATGAGATGGTAATGGTATTCCAGTACAGAAAAGGCCAGTCGAGTTTTCCAGTTTGTTGGATGTACAAGAAAAGAATGATGAGCCCTAGTGGTCTAGTCACCATATAGATATCCTGGTCGTATCTTCGTGGGTAGATACCAATATGGTTGGTGACATCACCGAGGGTGGATCCCAACATGATTAGTGGCATCCTTAGAAGGAAGATCACAGGAAGGTTGGTCGTATCTTCAAATAGGAAGATCCCAATGAGATATGGCCCTATGGATGATAGTACTCTCATATGGAGAGTGGTTCAGCATTCATTTATAGACGAGATCTACATTCAGTTGTAGACAATATTATCCTCCTTAAGGATGGTGTTGCAGAAGAACACTCTCTTGATGAGAGTGTTCCTATCTCTTATCGACTGAGGATGGTCCTGCACCCGATAGTACTCTCTTTTAGAGAGTGATCCCACATTCACGTGTACGATGGTCTTGCGAACAAGAACACTCTCTTGTTGAGAGCAGTCCTAGCTCTTATAGGCCAAGGATGGTCTTGCATATGATAGTACTCTCCTCTGGATATTGATCCTACATTCACTTATAGGATGGTCTCATGGACAAGAACACTCTCTTGAGATTGGTCCTAGCACTGAAAGGTTGAGGATGGTCCTACAATGATAGCACTCTCATATGTTGGGTGGTCCTACATTTAGTTGCAAATGAGATATGCATTTAGTTGCATACAATGGTATCCTCTTTGAGGATGGTACGGTGGACAAGAACACTCTCTAGTTGAGAGTGGTCCTAGAATTGATAGGCTAAGGATGGTCCTACATATTATAGTACTCTCATATGATGAGTAGTCGTGCATTTATAAGTTGTGGATGAGATATCTATTCAGTTGTAGATGACAGTATCCTCTCTGAGGATGCTCCTAGGAACAAGAACACTCTCTTGATGGGAGTGGTCCTAGAACTTACTGGTTGAGGATTGTCCTATGGGAAATAGTGTTCTCTTATGGAGAGTGGTCCTGCATTCACTTGTGCATGACTTTGTGCATTCAGTACCAGATATGATGCTCGAGATGATGCCAGAGATGATGATGCTTGAGATGATTCCAAAGATGATGCTCAAGATGATGATGATCGAGATGATGCCAGAGATGATGATGCTTGACATGATGTCAGAGATGATGTATGAGATTATGTTGATGCTCGAGACAATACCCAATGATGGAGATGTTTGTGATGATGATGTTTCATGGATGATGTTGATGTAATTGTGAAAAATTCCTATAACATATAGATTCACCAAGTCAGTTGTACAGACATGTTGTTGTATTGTAGAATACCTTCCTTGCTAAGAGGGAGTGTTAAAGAAATGTAACCATGGAAGATATTCTATTTTGTATTATTATTGTTATTACCTCTTCTGAAGATGTTGTTCCTCCGATTAGGGATTTCATTTATGTATTTGGTCATGTAAAGTGTTGAGGTAAAACTTACGTTGTAAGTCGGGTCAGTAGTACCCATAAAAGTATTATTAAAATGCATTTTTGAGTCTTACAAGGAAAGTCAGACCTAGAAGCAAGGAGAATTCTCCTTAGTTGGGTTATTAGTCCTATCAGCTGATTAGTATAGATAGGAGAGGCACTTCCCTCATTTGGACAAGAAGCATAACTCAGCAGTTGCGCTAGAGAGAGAAAGAGTAGTCCATTTGGGAGAGAGGAGGTAGTCCATTATTATTCTTGGGGTCTTAGAAGTCTTATTGTTTGGTTCTTACACTGTACTTGGTTGAAGTCTATATCAAGGAATTTTTGCTGGGTTTTCTTCCCCATGTTGGTTTCCCAGGATAAATCTATTTGTTCTTTTGTGTGGCTGTATTTATCTTTATTTCAGTGATCCTTTTGTATATGGTTATGATGTTATGATGCTAAAAGTTTTTATATCTTGTATAGCCATTAAAAAATTAACAATAGTGCACAAATATGAAATATCAGTTGGTGAAGGATGGGGTGGTAAGGACAAAAAGGTTTCCATCAAAGGAGGGTTGGAAAATAAGCCCAGGCCAATGACATAAAGGGAATTTATGGAAATGCTATCGATGGTAGTGTAGATAGTAGGGAAGACATGTTACGGTGTGGCCGATCCCTTAGGATCATAATACGTCATTTGGTCATCGGTCACGATATTCCCATCATGGGGGAACATCAAGAGTCAAAAAACGATAGAGAGAATGACTCGCATTGCAAACATACAACTACGTCCAAGGAGGAGGTTGCAATCAAGTTGGAAGTTGACAAAATCAATGCCAATCAACGCAAATTTTCCATCTAAATCAAGAGGGACATTCGTGAGGATGCCCTGGGGTTAAGCAACATGACCATCATAGGCACGAAGGGTGGTGGAGGAAGGTTGAAGGGTCGAGGATACAAGTTCCTTCCAAACAAAGGTTGACATAACACAGGCGGATGCTCCCTCATCTATGATGCATCGCTGAATGACCAAATTACGAATAGTGACCAGAAATTGGAAGGATATGGATGATGGCATCTAGGGTTCTCCTTAATCCAAGTCAAAAGTAATCAACCAGGACTCAGAGGGATCGACAACACCTAATGTGAATAATAAAGCTTTGTGTCATGAAGGAAAATTTTTGAGGACTTCCTGGGTGGACATAGCAGAGGGAGGCCGGGCCAATTCATCGACTATACTATAGTTGAACACAGCTCTGGAAGTGGGATTGTTCCCACGCGATGCAAAGGGAACCGTGGGAATTTGGTAGTCTTGTCTGTGGGGGGTCTCAGCAAATGTAAATACATATGAAGAGAGGTGGAGGTATATTTCGTAGATGGATTGACGGTTTCTGTGGTGGAGCCATACTGATTTCGCGAATCTGGAGTTTGACATATTACGATACTGTCATAAGGTGATGGACACCAACATCAATGGGTTGACTCGCAGAAGTGGTTTCGGTATTTTGAGGAACCAAGGGTTGAGTTGAAACCATCCCTTGATTTGGTAATGGGTTCTGTAGCACCATAGGCAGAGGTCATGGTGGTGTTAAGTTTAGTTGAGTTGGAGCAATCGCGTTGGGGACATGTTAATTTTCGGTTTGTAGTAAATGGAGGACTTGATTCATATGGGGACATTGATGTGTATAATGGTCATAAGTGTTACAAATAGTGCACAGATGGTTATTCTACAACTGAGGGTTCTTCCTAGATCTGGGTGGACGCTCAAAATTCTATGCAAGGGAATTGGATCTGTTGTTGTTTGAAGGGTTGGGTTTTTGGCCACCTCTGTGAGTTTGGTTGTTTCCTAGTTCCTAACTCTCTATCATCATCCCTGCCCTTGTTGGTTATTGGGTGTATGTTTATTAGGTAGGTTCTACTAAGCATAGACCTACCCTTGAGGAGTAGGAGGAGTTGAGGCTGGAGCAGGTTTAGGATGCACAGGTGGTGGGTAATAGGTAGGAGTGGCTAGAGGAGATGCAAAGCCGAAAGTATGACCATTACATGCAGGTTCCAAGTAATTCAATCTGTGAACATGAGGAACTTGTGTGGGAGATGCATAGGAAGGAATGGATCCAGACTTAGTTGTTACACATGAAAAATCAAGGGTGTAACCTAGTTGGGAAACACTAGGGGTGGTACTGGAATGAGGTGGTATCGAAGGAGAGGTCATGTATAGGTGAGGATGCTGAGTAATAGAATCAATGACTCCATCATTCTCATGGGATTCCCTTGGCTTATCTTGATGTGAGGAGCCAGCATAGGGAGCATTAGGTAAAATGGTTTACAGATAACTTGATTGGGCATAGATGAGATCAAACTATTGTGCCTTGAGGATGAATTCCTCCTTAGTTTGTGGGTGCTCAGATGCAACGTTCTTGGCGATGGGGGGGAGTAAATGTTTTGAGAAACCAATCCAAGAAAATATTGTCATCTAACTGGATCTTACACAAGCTACGATGATGACACCACTCATGGATATGATCTGTGATATGGGTAGTTGTGTTCTGTCTACGAGATAATATGATTTCCACACCCTCATCTTAACGGACAGGTAACTAGAAGTACTAGAGAAACATCGAGGCTAAAAAAAAATTGAGTAAGTGGCATGAGGCAGTTCGATATACCATTTGGTCGCAACACTTGTGAACGTGCATTGGAATAGCTATAATCAGATAGAATCATCTAGTATGTTTTTAGATGAACACCATAAGTGGAATGACATGATGTGGTTTTGGAGGTATTCTCCCACCTTTCCTTTAAACTTAGGGATGTCAAAATGGATTTTGATGGCCATGGGAGGCCATAATGGGTTATGACGAATGGGTTCGTTTGTCAACTATGCCAAATCAGGAAGGTTGAAGCTATCCATGAATGGTAGAATAGAACCAAGACTATAACAAGAAGAGCCAACAATGGTGTTGGTGCCAATGGGAATGTAGTTCCCATAGATAAATGGGGGTGGGTAAGGATGACTTTCAACAATAGGAGTAGTCACTAGGATGGTAGGAATAGTAGAAATGGTGGTAGAAGGCATAATTCCCCCATGCATGAATGGTGGTATTGTAGGAACCAGAGTGGCTGGAGTGGGGATACCACTAGTGGGTAGCAGACCAACATCACTGTGTGCGATGGAAAGGGACTCACTAGGAGCAGGACATGTAGCTCCAGCAGAAGGGATACCTAGAATGATGGGTGGAATGGATGCAAGCTACTATACACCGCCCCACCTGAAAGGGGTTAGGAGGTGCACTAGCTATGGGGCAGTGAACAAGGTAGGTCTAGATTGATAGGAATCTGAATCAAAATTAGATGCAGTATATGGCTCTGAAGGTGGTGAATGATGTCGAAAGTGGATCCAAAGGTGAAGGTTCAAGGAACCGAACTGCGGGGTATGCCCCCTAAGTCTATGCGAGTCGCGTGATGGAGAAATGATGATGTGATGGTGTGTTTTATAATGAATGTAGGCGCAAGAGTGTCAAACACGGCCTCAAAAATACAACTACAATTGATTGTGCAGAAGGATAGCATACAAATGGTGGCTCGCAAGACAAAAATCAAGCTCTAAAACCGAACTGCAACAGCGTGTCACAGTAGGAGAGTCTACAACAAAGTGACCAGAAATCCAGCAAGTAACACTACATATAAATAACATGATGCAATAACCTATGGGTTATAAGTGCAAGCAAACTCCTAGCTACAAGATAGAAGGCCCTCACAAACCGTGTCCTCTGTTAGGTGATGAAATCCTAGTTAGACAATACTAAATTGAAGAAAAATAGGCCAAGAGAATCCCACTACCAAGAAGGACCTTGGGTACAAGATCCCTAAATAGATTGGAAACTAGGCTACCTTATTCATGAAACGTTTCAAGTGGTTTCCTGGCACTTCAGCCCTTTGGTCCTTGTCTCGACACCCGGTATAGTCTAGCATGCACGAGGAGGACTATAAAGGGTTAACCTTCTGTGCACAATGGAGTGTAGTATTCCACCCTGACTTCTGGAACCAATTCATTGTGGCTTAATCCCGCGGAGCAGAGATCCCTCAGATAGACTAGTCATGACTTTTTCAACAAGTACAAGAGGATTTCGGTACCCTGATGGAAAACAACTATGTCTCAAATGTGAGTGGCAAAGGGGTGTTATTCGAACGCCTATCCCGAGTGTCCTAACGTAACTACAATATTGTTTTGGTTCTCAAATGAGGTTACAATGTTGGTTGAATTAAGTTAATTTTTAGGCTAGCTTGGGGTCATGAACCAAGCATTTTACTTTAGGGTGTGAGATGTGTGCACAAATTATGTGTATAAACCCCAACGATCTCACCATCGAACAAATGCAAATAAATAACAGTAAATGACAGTAAATATCATGCAAAATAACTAATTCTTCCAAAAAATAAAATGTACACAAGTAAATGAGTACATAAGGAACTGTTCAGGAAGTAGGAAACACATAGGATGTCTCAACTACTAAGATCGACTAAAGGGGCTCACATAGAAGGAGAATAGGATGAAAAAACAAACTAGGGGTTGTAATGGATCATATCTGGAAAGAAATAGGTCAAGGACGGGTAAAACACAGACAGGGGGCTTGGAAAAAGAGTTTCAAACACCGAAAAGGGATAAAAATTGCAGGTCGCACCTGTTGGTGGAACAAGTGTGATAGGGGTCACACATAACCGTAAAATAGTCATGATTAGGACATGAAATAAGTAGAAATGATTAGGTCACACAAAACATCGGGTTTATTCATGACAAGTTGCACAAAATTAGGTCACAGTAGTGATTAGGATCACTCCGAGATCCTGGACAAGTGCAATATGGATTTTTTGTCCATGTCACACTTATCGAGACAAAAGGTGCAACCTAGGTCACGCTTATCGGGAAAAAAGGTGTGAACTGGTCGCAAATTTATACCGAATAGGTGCAATAGGGTCAGACTAAGGGGTTATGAAGAAAAAACTGTCGGCTTGGTTCGAGGGAGAAAACACTAGGAGAAGACTGGTTCAGATCTACCGTAGGGGGCTCAGATCTGTGACGAATGAAGGTTCCCAAGTAGAACAAACCAATAGAAACACCTGCAAAAATAGAGATATGTGGGGATCGAGACAGTGGAATCACCAAAACTGTAGTGGGTATTTATACCTATAACACCCCGTTTTTGACCCCGTTTGCATTAAATATACATGATACATATATTGTAAATAATCATGGTGCGGAGCTAAAGGAAAAGGCCCCACCATGGATTTGGTTATGTTATGTTTCGGATAGAAATTTTCACTGATGGTATATTGGGACATGTGGCATACATATTAAATTGTGGCATCATGTAACTATGCATTTTTAATTAAATAACCCAACCAGCTAAGTTCTCTGCAACCAAATTGAGAAGGGGCATGATTCCTAAGGATACGGAGGGGGGAGTGCTAAATATTGAGCCATGTGTCACCACTCTTTTGCTCACCGTCCCTTGTCTCATCCAACCACCACCTTAGTTATTCTGTTGTTAGTTGGGCAGCTATTGGCTTGCAGGAAAACCACTACTACGCCCATGCCTGCTCTCTCTCCACGACGTGCCTTTTGGGTTGCAGATGGTCTGTCCACTATCCAGATCGTGAGTCTGTTCATTTTTCCCTCATGCTGAGTGGAGTTAAAAGGGGGGTACAATTCATTGATTGGGGTTCATTCTCCTCTACCTCATGGATTGTTGGCTTGCAGTTCTGTGGGTTGTGTCTTTTTCGCTCGTGAATAGATTGGGAGCCTGTTCCTTTTCCCATTTTCGGTCGGTGTAAGTTCTCTAGCGATTGCAGTGGGGATTGTGTGCTGTGGGCTCATGGTTGTTCATGGGATATTGTTTGCCATGATTGTTGGACTGTGTTTTTCCCGTGTGATTTGGATGTTGTAGGTTGCTGTGGAATCATATTGGCCACGATAGAGCCAAGAACGATTCAGGGAGTTTTTTTCCCCTGTTAAAGCTTGAATAGTTGTTTTGTTGCATGCACACAGTGGTTTTGTCCTCAAACTGCATTGGAGTGGCGAATGAGGGCTTGATGTGCTTGATAAACCTAGTGGGTTGGGAACCACACAGATAGAGCTAGTGGGATGGCTTTCTTCTCCACAACCCCTGAATATAACTGGAAGGGAGATCAGGGTCTGAGGGACTACGTTGCAGAGAAAGGACTGATTTCCTTATGTTGGGTGTGTGTGGGTGTCCTAGAATCCAAGCTGGTTTTGGTGTCGGTGTCTTTAGCTCTTCAATGAGCTCACTAGCTTAGCATTTAGCCCTTTCCCAACTCCTGGATGGCCTGATAAACGCAACTTTGTTGGCTTGGATCATCTGTTGTTTGCCTGATAAACCCAACTGTGTTGGCTTGGCTGAAATGTGTACCCTTGTGGTGTTGTTACCCTTGGCTATGTGTAATCCCATTAGTTCCTTATTCCTTGGGGAATCATGCCTAGCTCGGGGGTGGCAGCGTTGTTGAGAGATTAAGGAGCACGCGGACCTATGGTTGGGTGGAACATTGCAGCAATGTAGCTGGTTGCGGGACAATTCCTTATTAATATAAGTATTCTTTCCTGGCTTGTGTCTGCAATCATATTTACCATTGATGGATGATAATGTAAATAATGAATGCTGAATTGTATATGAATGCGTGTTGTTTTGCTTCCGCTATGTATATGAATGATTAGTGCATCGTAGTATGTTTTATTTTATAAGTAATCTTGTTACCGCATTATATGTATGTATGTTCATGTTCATGGGGCTAGATGCCCAGATGATTGATGTATGGTAGCATCCTCTTTGTTGGTCGGAGGGTCGGGGATGTTACAGTGTGGTATCAGAGCCCTGGTTGCAGCATGGGCCTGAATGGGCCGTAAGGATGCAGTGATAGCGCTTATGTTGCAGCATTTGGGCCTCATAGGGCCATGAGAAATAGTTAACAAAGGCAGGTTGCTTACTGTCTAGAAGAAACCAGGAGAAAATGGGTGATGACAGGAAAATTCACGAAAATTTTCTAAGTGCCAGAATTGTCGACTCATCAAAAAACTTAGTGACAAGTTCTTCCGATGCAGCGGAGCCCTTATTGGGAAGGCCACCTGATGGACGGTAATCGGAAGGAATTGAGGAAAGGTTGCGTTCGTCAACCGTCGGCACATCGAAGGACTAAGTGAGAAGGTCCTCCAACGCTGTGGAAGTGTTAGTGTGAAGCTCACCCGCCGAGGGGAGAAATTTCGAAATTTTACAAAGTAATGGAATCATCGGTGATCGGTGATGATTAGTTGATCGCATCGCCAATGCTTAGATGATCCAATTGCCGACGTGACGAAAATGTTGGCAAATACATCGGAAGGGGATAAACGAGCTTGCACCGCCATTGCGGCTGCCTAAACAACTAATCTCTCGACGATTAGAGCCTCCGACCGCCGATGCCGTAGAGGATAGTTTCTCCGATGGTCGATGCGGTGGAAGACAATGCGAGACATTTTCAAAAATTTCTCTAAGACACGAGATCATCAGCCATCGAAAAATGTTAGTTGTACTGGTCGTTGATGAACATCGAAAGGATTTAGTGGTTTGCGCGTCCGCCATTGCGGAAGTTCAGAGCACTAAGCTTCCGATGGTTACAGGTTCCGACTGCTGATGCCGATTAAGTTGCGCTTCAGATTGCTGATCAAAAATCATTAAGGGATCGGGCCGTCGATCAGAAAAGGTTCAATGATGATGAACCCCCATTGCGGCTGCTGAGTGAACTATTCCACCGATGCATTAGTCCTTCCACTCGTCGATGCCGAGGTGTTTAGTGAATAGTAGTTCTGGGTTTCGATACATAACTACAGCGGCAACAAATAGTTGATTTGATCGACGATGTATAGAAGAAGATGGAGCTGATGGAGTCGGTGGAAGATAAAGGAATCTTTCGCCGACAAATAGTTAAACGAATCGACGGAGAGTAAGAGATGGTTGAGCCGATGAAGTGGTGGAAAAGAAGACTAAAGAGAAAAATTTTGAAAATTTTTCTGAGTCATAGAATCATCGGCCATCAGCGATGGTTAGTTGATCACATCATTGATACTTAGATGATTCAATTGCTGATGAGCTACTTTGTATAAAGTTATTTAATCGAACATCCACTGTCGCGACAGATGAGTAGACTATTCCTCCGATGGACAGTTGTTCCAACCGTCGATAGGCCCGTGGCTGTGGAAGACATAGAAAGATTGTGGGCCGCCGTTGCGAAAACCGAAAGGACTAACCGCCTGATGCCTAGTGCGCTCGACTGTCGATGCAGCGGATTAGTTGGTTTCCCCGTCGATAAAGTTCAGACTGTTAGACCATTATGGACTCGATATGGTGGATGAAGTTAGTTAAGTGGATCACCGATAAAAATCGGAATAGTAGACCACTGAAGGCTCGATACGGTGGAAGGAAATAGATGAGAAACCCACCGATACAGTGAAGAAAATTAGAGGTTTTAGCCGCTGAAACACCGGAAGGTTAGTAAGGAGAAGACCCGATGAGAATCCATTGACATCGTCGATGCAGATCAGAAGTTTAGTTGGTTTTCCCGTCGAAACGCTGGAGAGTTAGCAGGGAAGAGACCCAATTAAAGGAAAATTTTGAAGATTTGGTTTGAGTATAAAGTCATTGGAAACTTATTAAGGATCAGGCCGCCGATTAGAAGGAATCAAAGGATTGTAAATCCGCCATTGCAGTAGTCCAAAGCATTATCCACCCGATGGATAGTAGGTCCAATAGCCAATAGGTGTCCGCGAAAATCATGTTACCACCTAAGTTGTACTTATTGGTTTTTTATCAAGTGAGCCTGGTGAACCGGACAAGGATAACTTGTTCGGACTTCAAGAAGACCTTTGGAAGTACTTCTGGGAAGTGTTTGTTGTACTATATCACATGTTCATACCCCCTTGGGGGAGTTGTAATAAATGTTCTATCATGATAGTGTCTGTTAAAGACTCGGTCTCTTAGACTTTATTTGTCAATTCGATCAACCCAGTGTGTTTTTTCCCTTGGTTATTATTGGTTGTTGAATAAATGACTGATAATTTCTGAGTTTTTCACTCAATACCTCCAAAGTTGGGGTGGTCGGCTTGGCATTTAGGCTTATTGAGGTTATTAGAGTCTATGTGTCAATGTATAAACATGCTAGGGAATCATGGTCGAGTCATATGAACATGTCTAAGTCCCCCTGGGTTTTTTCAACTTTTTTAAATTTTTAATTTTTTCAGTGTTTTTTATTAAAATTTATTTTTTCCAAAACTTAGGCTATTTTTTAATAGTTTAATTGGAAAAAATGATTTTGTAATAAAAGTGGGCCACATAATCAGTTTCAGCCATGTAGGTGCTCATTTTTAAGCTAAGAGCACCCAGTAAACCTATAGACCCACTATTTCCTAGTTTTGAGTGATTTTCCATCACTCAGGTCAGAAAGCCCCAAAAAATCATTTATTGATTATTTTAATTAATAAATTGATGAATAATGGAGCAAATCCAAAATCCTAGATCAGTGGATTCTCAAGTCGATTTGATTGAAATTAGTCAGATCTGAACCAGATTGACTGGATCTGATAAATCCTTAACTGAAGGAGGTGATCTAGACAGATCTAGAGTTGATCTTCAACATCCTTTATGGGGAATTGTGCCCTCTCTATCTCCTCCACACATGTGGGCTCATCTGGATGAGTTTTGGTGGATGTTTCAGTCAACAGGTTGAGGTGTCAGTCAAATCAGCTCTCTGATTGACAGTTGCACTCAATGAGACTCTGATCAGGCTCAATTAGACACAGATCAGGCATTGATGGACTCTCCTTCAGCTACAGTGGTTTGTCTCCTTAGAATTTGTGCCTCCCCTGGGTTGGATCTCCTGTTTTTTGTATAAATAAAGCTCAGGTTGCCTCTTCCAAGCTAGTTAGAGTTGGATTGAGGAACCATTACTGTTGTAATACTGTGTAATATCTTTTGCTATTGGAATAAAGTGGAGCTTTGGAGGCAATATGGTGTCATGTCATTGTATGTGTGGATGAGAATTGCCATGTTTCACTGAGGTAACCTGTATCTATGTTCATAATTTGTTGATTGTTTGTGGATTCATTGCTAAGATTGATAATAAGTTTATTATAATATTGATAGGAAAGGATTTTGTTAATAAGTTTATTGGCCATCTCTTTCCTTTTTTATGCACGTTTAGAGATCTAGATTCAGCATGTTTTATAAGTTTATATGCATGTTATTCTGAAATCTCTATGTATGTGTTGACTGAATCTCACAAGTATTTTGGCAAGTCTTTGCATTCAGTTGCATGTTCCTATATTGGAGAGGATGCTGATCTAGTTTGCTTCTTCACTCTCTCCAAAACCATTTAAAGGCATAGTCCCTCGACATTCCATCGGAAAGCTCCACGGTTGATCTTCAAGGCTTCCAGCAAAAATGCTCTTCTTTTCCTCTTCCTCATTCAAATTTTTTTAAAATCAGTCTGGTTACTTGTTTGCAGCTTTAAAATTGTTTAGATATATCAATTTCAGAGTTTATATTACATAGATCTTGTTTCCTTAAAGCTCAATAAACTAGATCTCATTCCTAAAGAAAATTTACAAGCATTCTAGATCTAGTTTTAGGGAAAATTATCATTTTTCAAGGCTGTGAAAGTAGATCTAAAACTTGTTGAATGCATGGTTGTTTCCTTAGAATCTAAAAATTTATATTCAGAAATTTAAGTGCTTCATATTAGCTGCACCAAAATCAGGCCAAGATCCTAAGGAAAGCTTGCTTTCCTTGGTTCTTTTTCCGCTTCATTAAAACTAGTCTTAACTTAGAATTTTTGGGTAAAAAGTTTGTTCATCCAAAAGTACTTTCAAATTACTTTTGGGAACATTTAACTGTGATAAGCTTGCTGGTTTTTAGCATGTGTAACAGAAAAGAGGAGGAGGTACTGTCCAGAAAGCATTTTTGGACCATTCGAGACCCCCCAAGGGGTCTCTGTCTTCCATAAATTTCATTTTTTTGCAATTTGTAAACCTTTGGTCTCATTCCATATAAGGACCAAGTGGATTAGTTTCACTTTGATGATATTGTAATTTCTGTTAATAAAAAGAAAAATATTTTCGAGTGGGCTCTTTTGAGCCTATTCACCATCCCCCCTGGGGGGATTTGCGTCTGTGTCATTTTTTACTTTTTGTTCATCTTTTTTCAATCTAGTGTAGTTGATGATCTGCAGGGTAGTATACTTTGATTTATAATCATTTCCATATTCCATATCTAGTTTTTTCAAAGTAATTTTAATACTTACCCCACGAGCCTCCTTTTGAGCCGAAAGGTGAAGAAAGGGTCGTGGTAGTCTAATTAGAAAACGGTTGTTTGCTTTTCTGTTTATGCTTCATCTGCTATCATCGTTTGTTTTAGTAATCATAATAAAATCAACCCCTCCTTGATTCCCTGATTGAGGTCCACTTGGACCGAAAGAGGTTCCTGAAGAGTTTTCTTTTTAACAAGAACACCTCTTTTAAAATTTACTAAAAATAACGAAGACTCTGGTGTGTATGCTCTGTACTTGGCTGCGGTTTGTCCAATCAGTCAAGCTGCATCAAAATCACTTGAGTGAATATATTAATTAGTCTTAACCTCCCAAATTAACAAACCATCAAGCAAAATTCCAACGCCTTGAACAAATTGTAAGCGGTGGCAAAATACCCAAAGGAGTGGGAACAACTAGAAAGTGACCTCGAGGCGTCGATCTCTGTCACACCCTGATGGGTGCATTATGAACAATAGTCTCTGAGACTCCATTCCATCCCACAAACACCTTGCGGGTAGCCATGAAAGTTTACTTTTGGACATACTCCAAGTACCCCTCGGGTATATTTGGAGTCCCCTTTTCACCTAATTTAATTCATTCACATTCCACATTAATTTAAAATCTACCAAGAGACATTTGCAAAACATTCATTCAAGTGCATGCAAGCACATTATTTTCTTTGTTGACTCCATTTAAGGCACTGGTGATTTATTTTGATCAATTCTTTCGATTATATATATATTGAGTGTCATTATTGTGCTTATATGCTTTAAATCTTGCATCTTGTTACCTTTTGTTTCCACTGGTTAATTTCAAAACTCCTAAACAGCTTAATCAATCTAACACCATCACACTAAGTAATTAGACTTAGTAATTAAATAGGGTCTACCCCCCTTGGCTTCGTTAGGATTTGAGCCTAAACAGAGGAGTCAAGGACAAGGTGACGGCCTTGACTTGAGACTTGCCCCCAAGGACACACCGAGTGGCTTGAATATTTCTTCCATGTGACCCAGGTGTGCGAAAGGCGGCAACACTTTTTGGCGCCATTGACGGGGATAAATCTTTTTATTCCCAAAGTACGAATTTTGTTTTCTTCCTTTTTGTTTTTGCTTTTGTTTGATGAATGCTTACAGTAGATCTTTAATTTTCATCTGGTGACCCCACTGACCTTTTGTTTAGTTTTTATTTTTCAAAGAAAAGCAAAAAATATTTTTTGTGAAAAGATTTACAAATGCTTATTTTTCTTTTTCACATGGCGACTCCATTGAAGGGATAAAACCCTGCTTTCTCATAAATTTGTTGAGTTTTGTTGTATGTAGATGAGCCCATGCGACATATTAAAACCTTTAAAGCTCATCACTTGATAGCTCCACCTTTTCAATACAAGGTTTAATGGTTATATCAAATGCATACTATTAATTTTTAATATGGATGAATTAAAGGAGAAATATGGTGCCCAGATAACTGGAATTTTTCAGCCTATTGATTTCTCAAACATCCCGAGTTTTCCTAACTCTTGTAATGGTGTGGGGGATGCATATAAATGGCTTCCATTTTTTCATGGAAATTATGGTGATTCGGCCATCTGGCATGTCAAATCTTTCCTTCAGTTGATGGCTGAGTTCAATATTCTTCATGAAGACAATATGATGGAAACGTTTGCTGGTACTTTTTGGGGTGAGGCCCATTGTTGGTTCTATCAGGGCCTTTCTAATAAATGTATAACTTATTTTCCAAGCTTCCATTGGATGTTTTTAGAGTAGTGGCATGATGGTAGGGGTAGTATGAATGGTTTGAAAAAGTTCCTTGAAAAGATCTGTACCTTCTACCTATCTGGGACAGAGTATCACATGGAAACATATGATGGACCTTTTGCCATGATACAAAGTATTGAAGAATTGGAATCACTTCTTGAAAATTTAAGTGAAGAGGAGGTCCATGATACTCCCATCAAAGATTTTCCTCATAGTTATTCAAGAAAGGAAGTAATTAAGCAGCGTATTAAAGAATATGAGGTATCTCCCAATACACGGCAAGATTCTAAGGAAGAGAAAATCCAGGATGATCCTATTGAAGAGCTTCAGGAGGAGCCCATGATGGAACACATTGTTGAAGACTCTTCTCATGTCACAATAGCCGAAAACATTGAAAATTTGACATATTCTCAAGTGTGTTGCAATGCTGATATTTTTCTAGAAATCCCTCTAGAGAAACCCACTAAGTAACACATGCCAAGTGATCCCATTGAACATGTCCAACAAGTTTCCTTGATTGAAGATAATATTGAAGATCCTGTTCATGATATCATAACAGAGGCCTATAAAGAAACTTATGATAAGATTAGTATGGTGTGTGGTGACACTAGACCTTGTTCTCCTCATGTTGATGAAGGTTTGGAAAGTTTATTGCCTTGTAATTTATTTTTTGAAGAAGATTGTTATGAATACAAGGAGGACATGGATAGGTAGGAGCATGATACCATGGATGAAGAATCCCCCACATATGGCATGGATGGGAGTGATGACTATTGGAATTTCATAGATAATCCAAATTTTGAAAATCTTATGGAGAATCCCATCCATGATATGTCCAACAAGGGGAGTGTCTATCCAAAAATTTGTGGAATTCCAATCTACGATACATCCATAGAGGGGAGCATGGATCTGGATGCCTGGGAAAAATTTAGTATGGAAGAGGAGCATTCAGAATTTTCACATGATCATTCATATTCATATCATGTAGAGTAGCACAAGGGTATCAGTAATGAAGACATTGAGAAACTGTGTTGTGAAAAGTCAGATGTGATTCAGTCAGTGGAATATCAATCTCAGCCATATTTTTCACATGTAGAGGTTCCTTATGATTTGGAGCTACTTGGGGCTTGTGCAACGAGTTATCATTTGATAAGCCCTGGTGATCAGTATGATGATATAGTCAGTCTGCCTCATCGTTCTAATTGGTATATCAGTCCTATCCAGTCATGGATAGAAGCAGCTTGCATGAGCACATACAAGTTGGGGAAGAATTTTTATGACATTATTCATGCCGATGATCTCCCATCCATCCCGCCCATTCTGAATCATCACGCAGGTTTGCATTTTCTGAATAAGGTATCCTTACTTTGGATGGTAACCAAACACAAGGAAAAAAAAAATTATGTTAATAAAATGATTAGGTGGTTACATTGGATTTTTTATTACACCTAACCTTTTTATATCATGCTTAGAGTAGGAAAATAAGCTCCTAAAAGAGAGCATTTACGTTCTGCATTTATGTTTTGTACTTAGCTATAATAAAACTTTTTTTCATTAGTTAATTACATTTATTTTGTTTAAATAATTTAGCTTAATGGTTCATTTGGTTTTTATATAAAGCTTGTGCTAATGAGGTTTTCTTGTCAGGTTGAGATGTTTTTACAGGGTATATAAACCAGAGATTCTGGTGTTCTCGTATCCTCTCCTTGCCTTAAAGACCAGATCGAGCACACGTCCCACAGTTGGAGCCAGAATGTTACCATCTAGGTTGTACTTAGTGGATTTTTATCAAGTAAGCCTGGTGAACCGGACAAGGATAACTTGTTTGGACTTCAAAAGACCTTTGGAAGTACTTCTGGGAAGTGCTTGTTGTACTATATCACATGTTCATACCCCCTTGGAGGAGTTGTAATAAATGTTCTAGCATGATAGTGTCTGTTAAAGACTCGGTCTCTTAGACTTTATTTGTCAATTTGATCCGCCCAGGGTGTTTTTTCCCTTGGTTATTATTGGTTGTTGAATAAACGACTGATAATTTCTGAGTTTTTCACTCAATACCTCCAAAGTTGGGGTGGTCGGATTGGCATTTAGGCCTATTGAGGTTATTAGAGTCTATGTGTCAATGTATAAACATGCTAGGGCATCATGGTTGAGTCATATGAACATGACTAAGTCCCCCTAGGTTTTTTCAACTTTTTTAAATTTTTAATTTTTTCAGTGTTTTTTATTAAAATTTAATTTTTCCAAAACTAAGGCTATTTTTTAATAGTTTAATTGGAAAATTTGATTTTGTAATAAAAGTGGGCCAAATAATCAGTGCTAGTCATGTAGGTGCTCATTTTCAAGCTAAGAGCACCCAGTAAACTTATAGACCCACTATTTCCTAGTTTTGAGTGATTTTCCATCACTCAGGTCAGAAAGCCCCAAAAAATCATTTATTGATTATTTTAATTAATAAATTGATGAATAATGGAGCAAATCCAAAATCCTAGATCAGTGGTTTCTCTACCGATTTTATTGAAATCAGTCAGATATGAACCAGATTGACTGGATCTGACAAATCCTTAACTGAATGAGGTGACCTGGACAGATCCAGAGTTGATCTTCAGCATCCTTTATGGGGAATTGCGCCCTCTCTCTCTCCTCCACACATGTGGGCTCATCTGGATGAGTTTTGGTGGATGCTTCAGTCAACAGGTTGAGGTGTCAGTCATATCAGCTCTCTGATTGACATTTGCACTCAGTGAGACTCAAATCAGGTTCAATTAGACACAAACTAGGCATTGATGGACTCTCCTTCAGCTATAATGGTTTGTCTCCTTAGGATTTGCGCCCCCCCTGGGCTGGATCTCCTATTTTTTGTATAAATAAAGCTCAGGCTGCCTCTTCCAAGCTAGTTAGAGTTGGATTGAGGAGCCATTACTGTTGTAATACTATGTAATATCTTTTGTTGTTGGAATAAAGTGAAGCTTTGGAGGCAAGATAGTGTCATGTCATTTTATGTGTGGATGAGCATTGCCATGTTTCACTGAGGTAACCTGTATCTATGTTCATAATTTGTTGATTGTTTGTGGATTCATTGCTAATATTGATAATAAGTTTATTATAATCTTGATAGGAAAGGAGTTTGTTAATAAGTTTATTGGCCATCTCTTTCCTTTTTTATGCATGTTTAGAGATCTAGATTCAGTATGTTTTATAAGTTTATATGCATGTTATTCTGAAATCTCTCAGTGTATGTATTAACCGGATCTCACAAGTATTTTGGCAACTCTTTGGATTCAGTTGCAGGTTCCTAGCTTGGAGAGGATGCTGATCTAGTTTGCTTCTTCACTCTGTCCTAAACCATTCAAAAGCATAGTCCCTCAACATTCCACTGGAAAGCTCCACGGTTGATCTTCACGGCTTCCAGTAAAAATGCTCTTCTTTTCCTCTTCCTCGTTCATTTTTTTATAAAATCGGTCCGGTTACTTGTTAGCAGCTTTAAAATTGTTTAGATCTATCAATTTCAGAGTTTATATTACATATATCTTGCTGCCTTAAAGCTCAATAAACTAGATCTCATTCCTAAAGAAAATTTACAAGCATTCTAGATATAGTTTTAAGGAAAATTATCATTTTTCAAGGCTGTGAAAGTAGATCTAAAACTTGTTGAATGCATGGTTTTTTCCTTAGCATCTAAAAATTTATATTCAGCAATTTAAGTGCTTCATATTGGCTGTGCCAAAAGCATGCCAAGATCCCAAGGAAAGCTTGCTTTCCTTGGTTCTTTTTCTAGTTCATTAAAACTAGTTTTAACTTAGAATTTTTGGGTAAAACGTTTGTTCATCCAAAATTACTTTCAAATTACTTTTGGGAACATTTAACTATGATAAGATTGCTTATTTTTAGCAGGTGTAACAGAAAAGAGGAGGAGGCACTTTCCGAAAATCATTTTTGGACCATTCGAAACCCCCCAGCAAGTCTCCGTCTTCCATAAATATCAATTTTTTGCAATTTGTAAACCTTCGGTCTCATTCCATATAAGGAACAAGTGGATTAATTTCACTTTGCTGATATTTTAATTTCTGTTAATAAAAAGAAAAATATTTTCGAGTAGGCTCTTTTGAGCCTATTCACCATCCCCCCTGGGGGGATTTGTGTATGTGTCATTTTTTACTTTGTGTTCATCTTTTTTCAATCTAGTGTAGTTGTAATCTGTAGGGTAGTATACTTTGATTTATAATCATTTCCATATTCCATATCTAGTGGTTTCAAAGTAATTTTAATACTTACCCCACGAGCCTCCTTTTGAGTCGAAAGGTGAAGAAGGGTTGTGGTAGTCTGATTAGAAAACTATTGTTTGCTTTTCTGTTTATGTTTCATCTACTATCATCATTTGTTTTAGTAATCATAATAAAATCAATCCCTCCTTGATTCCCCGATTGAGGTCCACTTGGGCCGAAAGAGGTTCCTAGAGGGTTTTCTTTTTAACAAGAACACCTCTTTTAAAATTTACTAAAAATAACAAAGACTCCCGTGTGTATGCTCTGTACTTGGTTGCGGTTTGTCCGATCAGTCAAGCTACATCAAAAGCACTTGAGTGACGAGATTAATTAGTCTTCACCTCCCAAATTAACACACCATCAGGCGAAAATCCAACGCCTTGAACAAACTGTAAGAGGTGGAAAAATACCCAAAGGAGTGGGAACAACTAGAAAGTGACCTCGACGTGCTGATCTCTGTCACACCTTGACAGGTGCCTTATGAACAATATTCTCCGAGACTCCGTTCCTTGCCACAAACACCTTGTGGGTAGCCGTGAAAGTTTACTTTTGGGCATACTCCAAGTACCCCTCGGGTATATTTGGAGTCCCCTTTTCACCTAATTTAATTCATTCACATTCCACATTAATTTAAAATATACCAAGAGACATTTGCAAAACATTCATTCAAGCACATGCAAGCACATTATTTTATCTGTTGACTCCATTTAAGGCACTAGTGATTTATTTTGATCAATTCTTTCGATTATATATATATTGAGTGTCATTATTGTGCTTATATGCTTTAAATATTGCATCTTGTTATCTTTTGTTTCCACTGATTAATTTCAAAACTCCTAAACAACTTAATCAGTCTAACACCATCACACTAAGTAATTAGCCTTAGTAATTAAATAGGGTCTACCCCCCTTGGCTTCATTAAGAGTTGAGCCTAAACGGAGGATTCAAGAACAAGGTGACAGCCTTGACTCAAGACTTGCCCCCAAGGACACACCGACTAGCTTGAAGATTTCTACCATGTGACCCAGGTGTGTAAAAGGCAGCAACAAACCACAGTGAGATCACTTTTCGTCATTGCAGCTTCCCAAGGGACTGTGCACCCGACGAATAACGTGTCCGACCACCGATACTGCAGAAGACCTTAGCTGATGAAACCACTGATGGATAGACCTTGGCATCGTCATTATAGTTTCGGAGGATTAGATCATTATGGGCTAACACGCCTAAAAGAAATAAGCAAACAGACCACCGATGATCTAGATGTTTTGACCACCGAAGTGTCAGAAAGATAGTTGGGAGGAGGTCCGATTGAGCCAAAGGAGATTTGGGTTTTTTGCGGGAACTTCTCAGTGATTTTTCAAGCAGTTTTCAACTGTCTTTCAGTAGGCTTTCAATAGATTATTAGTGGTCACAGGGCTGAAAAGGAAGAGGAAAACATTTTGTATTTTAAGCAAAATTGTTGTTTTATGAATTTCCAAAAGAGGAAGGTAGGTAGTTTTGATTTATATTAATGATATGCATCTAACAATTTGCTACTAACACATTTGCAGAATTATAGACAAATTCCAAGAGTAGTATTCCAAGAAGAACAATAAAGCAAAAGGTGGTTCATTCATGAAAACCCATGATGGATATGATGCTCAGGATTCTTACGAGCGTGTAGGAGATGCCATGGGAGAAAATGTCCATAATGGAAATGATGACATAGAGTCTAATGGAAGGAGATTCCAAGAAACACCGTCAGATGTTGCAGCCACCATGAGAAGCTTGATTAAAGCCCAGGAAGAGCAGCATCAGTTGAATGCTTCCATGTTGCAAAGTTTGACAGACTTGCAAAGAAAGATATATTCTGGACGAGGTACAGCAAGACCGGAAGGCAATAAGAGCAGTACTAAGAGAAGGAGAAGGACTTCTAGTGGATCATCTGATTCTGAAGGATCCAGTGGAGATGCAATTTCATCTTCTCACAAAAGGAAAAGAAGAAGACGCCATAGGGATCGCTCTCAGGATGAATTTAAGAAAGCTAAACCTCCTACATTTGATGGTGAGGTAAAGACTAGAGAAGAGGTTGAAGCTTGGCTTCTTGGGATAAAGAAGTACTTTCAAGTGTAGGATTATTCAGGAAACATGAAGGCAAGAGTTGCCATATTCACTCTGAATGGAAGAGCATCCATTTGGTGGGAACACTTCAATCAAGTAAAGAGGATCAGTGAAAGGAGATTGAATTAGAAACAGTTCAAGAAGTATTTTAAGCAAAAATACCTCTCTGACAGGTATTATGATGATAAGATTAAGGAGTTCCATGAGCTGAGATTGGGACAACAGACCATGGAGGAATATGCAAATAAGTTCTTGGAATTGTTGAGGTATGTCTGGTACATCAGAGATGAAAAAGTGAAGGTCCAGTGGTTTCTGAGTGGATTACCTCAGTCTTACAAAGACCAAATTGATTTTTATGAACCTAGAACTCTTGAAGAAGCCATAAGGAAGGCTAAGTATTGCTATGAACAAAGCAAAGGTAAACCTGATTACCATAAGGCATGGAAGGACAAGAAGAACGAGAAATTTCACCAAAGAATGAAAGGGTTCAAACCTTCTAGATTCAAGAATCAACAGAAGTAGCCATCCCAAGCTACGAGTAATCCAGTTGGAGTGACAGGTGGAAAGCCTAAAGATCCACCACAGAATAAAGGTCCACTCAAATGTTGGAAATGTGAAGGACCCCACTTGCGCATATATTGTCCACTTGAGAATGAAAGTGAAAGGCCAACTTATAACATTCAAGAAGCAAAAACAGTGGGTCAAGTAGCAAGGGCAGTCCCTAGAATTTATGCAGCACTGGAGGACCGCCAGGTAGATCACTGGTCAACTGTGGTTGAAGTTGTAGGTAAGATTGTTGAACAATCTGTTTCTATTTTGATTGACCCCGGTTCTACTCATAGTTACATCACTCCTAAAGTAGTGGATATTTGTGCTTTTAAGAACGTAAATAATATGAAATCTTAGTTAGTTCAGCTAGCCACTGGGACTAAGAGAAAATTCAGTGAAATGGTGGAGAAGTGTCCATTAGTCATGAATTGATTGATCACTTGTGTAGATCTAAATGTTCTACCGCTTGGCTCCTATGATGTTCTCATTGGAATGGCTTGGTTAGAGGATCACAAAGTAAAGCTTGACTATTACAATAAGACTTTTGAATGCATGGATGAAGAAGGGAACCAAGTAATTGTGAAAGGTATTCCGAAGGTAATTTCAATAAGGCAGGTTTCAGCAATGCAGTTGAAGAAGTTCTGCAGGAAGGGTTGCCAGTTGTATGCGCTCATATTTTGGAGCCAACAAGAGATGAAACTCCTAGGCTGGAGGACTATTAGGTGTTACAAGAATTCAAGGATGTATTTCCTGATGAGATTCCAGGGCTTCCTCCAAAAAGGGACACTGATTTCACTATTGAACTTGTGCCAGGAGCAGCACTAGGGTCCAAGACACCCTACAAGATGAGTACTCCATAGATGCTAGAGTTGAAGATGCAACTACAAGAGTTGTTGGAAAATAAGTATATCCGATCGAGTGTGTCTCCTTGGGGAGCACCGGTCCTGTTTGTAAAGAAGAAAGATGGTACACTCAGGTTATGTATTGATTACAGACAGTTGAACAAGGTTACTATGAAAAATAAATATCCTTTGCCTAGGATTGATGACCTCTTTGATCAGATGAGGGGGGAAAAGGTGTTTTCCAAGATTGACTTGAGGTCTGGTTACCATTAGGTGAGAATCAAAGATGAAGACATTCATAAGACAGCCTTCAGGACAAGGTATGGACATTATGAGTTTGTAGTGGTACCATTTGGTCTCACAAATGCACCAGCTACATTTATTTGCCTTGTGAACAGTGCCTTCAGCCAGTATTTGGAAAAGTTTGTTCTTGTTTTCCTTGATGAAATTCTTGTTTATTCCAAGAATGAGGAAGAACATGAAGAGCATTTGAGATTGACATTGCAATTGCTCAGGGAACATCAGTTGTATGCAAAACTTAGCAAGTGTGACTTCTACAAAGATAGAATTCAGTATTTGGGTCAAATTATCTCATAAGAGGGTATATCAGTGGACCCTGAGAAGATTGAAGCCATTATGAATTGGCCTACTCCAAGAAATGTGACAGATGTAATATCTTTTATGGGACTTGCAGGATACTATAGGAGATTCATTGAGAGATTTTCCAAAGTTCCACATGCCATCACTTCTTTGCAAAAGAAGGGGATAAAGTTCGAATGGACTTCGAAGTGTGAAGAAATCTTCCAGCAGTTGAAGAATATTCTCACCAGGGCACCAGTATTGAAGGTTGCAGATCTAGAGAAAGATTTTGTGGTGTGTACCGATGCATGCGGACAAGGGCTTGGAGGAGTCCTTATGCAGGACAACCACGTGATATGTTATGAGTCAAGGAAGCTAAAAGAACATGAGAGGAACTATGCCACTCATGATATAGAGCTTGCAGCCATAGTGCATGCTCTCAAGATGTGGAGACATTACTTGATGGGTAGAATATTTGAGCTCAGGACAGACCATTGTGTTCTGAAGTATTTGTTTGATCAGCCTACTCTGAATGCTAGGCAAGCGAGATGGCTGGAATTTTTATGTGAGTTTGATTTCGAAATCAAGCACATAAAAGGAAAGGAGAATAAGGTAGTTGATGCACTCAGCAAGAAGGTATAGGAAATGCATGTGGCATCTCTTATTATTTTCCAATCAGATTTGAGGTAGCAGATTGTTAATCATGTTGCCAGAGATGAATTGTATGAGCAGGTAAAATACAAATTGCAGCAGCAAAGTCTTGAGAAGAAGTATGAAGGGTATAAATTAGAAGAAGATGGAATTCTTACTTATAAAGGAAGAATTTATATTCTGAATGTAGTAGATTTGAGGAGAGTTGTTATGGATGAAATCCATCAAGCTCTGTATTCTTGTCACCCGGGATATCAGAAGACAATTGCTTCAGCTAGAAAGCAGTACTTTTGGCCATGAATGAAAAAGGACATGGCCAAATACATTTCAAGGTACATGAAATGTCAATAGGTAAAGGTTGAGCATCAACATCCAACAGGCTTATTGCAGCCTTTGCCAGTTCCGGAATAGAAATGGGAATTTATTTCCATGGATTTTATTAAAGGATTGTCGATGACTTGGAAACAACATGATTCCATCATGGTGGTGGTGGACAAGTTGACAAAGGCAGCACATTTTATACCAGTGAAGTCTACGCATAAGACTGATGACATTGCAAAGATCTTCTTGAAGGATATTTTCAAATTGCATGGATTGCCGAAGGCAATAGTTTCTAACAGAGATGTCAAGTTCACTTCTAATTTATGGAAGGGGTTGTTTGCAAATTTGGGTACAAGGCTAAACTTCAGCACTACATACCATCCTCAGACAGATGGGTAGACAGAAAGAGTTAACCAGGTGCTTGAAGATATGCTTCGCATGTATGTGATGGACAAACCAACCAAGTGGGAAGATTACTTACACTTGGTAGAGTTTGCTTACAACAATGGACAACAGGCATCCTTGGGGATGAGTCCGTATGAAGCTTTATATGGAAGAAGGTGTAGGACACCAATGACTTGGGATAACCCAGTGAAAAGGGTTGTACTTGGACCATAATTGCTCAAGGAAATAGAGCAAGAGGTTGTAAAGATCAGAAAAAATCTGAAAGTAGCACAGGACAGGCAGAAAAGCTATGCAGATAAGCATAGGATGAACAGAGAGTTCAGTGTTGGCGATCATGTTTACCTCAGAGTAAAAGCAAAGAAGAGTTCCTTGAAGCTTGGAAGTTGTGCCAAGCTGTCACCTAGATATTGTGGGCCATTTGAAGTGCTTGAAAGAATAGGGCCTGTTTCATATAGACTTGCATTGCCTACTAGTACTAGATCTCATAATGTTTTTCATGTTTCTTTGCTTAATAAATATGTACATGATCCTAACCATGTGATAAATTGGGATGTGATTTAGGTGGAACCTGAGGGAGAGTTCCAAATCACGCCAATGTGCATCCTCGACAGGAAGGTCACAATGCTCCAGAATCGAGCCATAGGGCAGGTAAAGGTGCAATGGGAGCACTATATACTTGAAGAGGCTACGTGGGAGTTGGAGGATGCCATGCAATTAGCACATCCATTTTTGTTCAAGTCTGCGAAACACTGAGGTAGTACCAGTGTAGCATTTTGTTCAATTTTGTAAAGCACTAAGGACAGTGCTATTGAAGGGGGAGGGGAATGTACCACCCCAATTTTGACCCCATTTGCATTAAATATACATGATACATATATTATAAATAATCATGGTGCATAGCTAAAGGAAAAGGCCCCACCATGGATTTGGTTATGTTATGTTTTGGATAGAAATTGTCACCGATGGTATATCGAGACATGCGGCATACATATTAAATTGTGGCATCGTGTAACTATGCATTTTTAATTAAATAACACAACCAGCTATGTTCTCTGCAACCAAATTGAGAAGGGGCATGATTCATAAGGATAAGGAGGGGGGAATGCTAAATCTTGAGCCATGGGGAAAAATCCATGTGTCACCACTCTTTTGCTCACCTTCCCTTGTCTCATCCAACCGCCACCTTAGTTATTTTGTTGTTAGCTGGCAGGAAAACCACTACTACACCCATGCCTACTCTCTCTCCATGACGTGCCTTTTGGGTTGCGGATGGTATGTCCACTATCCGGATCATGAGTCTATTCATTTTTCCCTCACGTTGAGCGGATTTAAAAGGGGGATGCAATTCATTGATTGGGGTTCGTTGTCCTCTGCCTCATGGATTGTTGGCTTGCGGTTCTATGGGTTGCGTATTTTTCCCTCACGAATAGATTGGGAGCCTGTTTATTTTCCCATTTTCGGTTGGTGTAAGTTCTCCAACAATTGCAGTGGGGATTGTGTGCTGTGGTCTCATGGTTATTTGTGGGCTGTTGTTTGCCATGATTGTTGGACTGTGTTTTTCCTGTGTGATTTGGCTGTTGTAGGTTGCTGTGGAATCGTTTTGGCCACGAGAGAGCCAAGAACGATTCAGGGAGTTGCTTTCCCCTGTTAAATCTTGAATAGTTGTTTTGCTGCATACATGCAGTGGTTTTGTCCTCAGACTGCGTTGGAGTGGCGAATGAGGGCCTGATGTGCTTGATAAACTTGGTGGGTTGGGAACCACACAAACAGAGCTAGTAGCCTGGCTTTCTTCTCCACAAACGCTCAATAGCACTAGAAGGGAGATCAGGTTCTGAGGGACTGCGTTGCAGAGAAAGGGTCGATTTCCTTGTGTTCGGTGTGTGTGGGTGTCCTAGAAGCCAGGTTGGTTCTGGTGTCGGTGTCTTTAGCTCTTCAATGATCTCACCAGCTTAACATTTAGCCCTTTCCTAGCTCCTAGATGGCCTAATAAACCCAACTTTGTTGGCTTGGCTGATCTGTTGTTCACCTGATAAACCCAACTGTGTTGGCTTGGCTAAATTGTGTACCCTTGCGGTGTTGTTACCCTTGGCTATGTGTAATCCTGTCAGTTCCTTATTCCTTGGGGAATCATGCCCAGCTCAAGGGTGGCAGCGTTGCTGAGAGATTAAGGAGCATGCGGGCCTATGGTTGGGTGGAACATTGCAGCAACTTAGCTGGTTGCAGGACAATTCCTTATTAAGATAAGTATTATTTCCTGACTTGTTTCTGCAATCGTATTTACCATTGATGGATGATAATGTACATAATGAATGTTGAATTGTATATGAATGCATGTTGTTTTGCTTCCGCTATGTATATGAATGATTAGTGCATCATAGTATGTTTTATGTTTTAAGTAATCTTATTACTGTACTATATGCCTGGATCAATCATAGATGCTAGATGCTCGGATGATTGATGTATGGTAGCGTCCTCTTCACCGAGCAGAGGGTCGGGGACGTTACACTACCCTACTACATGCAAAAGCACCTACTCTAGAGTTCATAGTGAGAGGGATTTCTCAACCTTGATTTACAATAATAAGTAGTAACAATAGCAACAATATTTTTATGATTTTTTATATATTTTATCTAACTAATGAAAAACAATAACAAGCATACCTTTCAGTAACATGGGCCACTGCAACCTTCTAAAGAAGTGGTCCACCAACTCCACATTCTTGTTCTCCAGTCATCTCCACTAATGGCTATCAAAAAGGGGGAATGGATCCAAGTGGGTATGGAGCAAGCTCAACCTACACCATGGGAATGATATTGCAAAAATATGGGAACAATAGCAAAAGTTGAAAAGTTTCTGGAATGACCAAAAAGTGTAGGAATTTTTGTGGAGAGACCTTCACAGTGAATTTATAGGATAATCCAAGGATTTTGACCCATGGTAATGACCTATGTTATTTTATTGTGCATGGTATTTGTCCATGGTTTTTTACCCATTCTCATTTTAGGGTCTTTTGGTTTTTTTTGGAGAGAGTGGGGATAATTCATAATAAATGCTCAACTTATATGTATTTATGGGGGAAGGAATAATAATGTTTTGGACTATATTTGGTGGAGTTTCAGTTGTGAAGGTCAAAATAGAGGAAATAATGGTGGGATAATGATGTATAATTAAGGTTTGGACCATAGAGAGCTAGGTGAACAATTTTTGTGTTAACACTAACAATCTGCAAAAATAAAAAAACTATAACCATAAAATTAATGCAACACTAACCCCTAAAACCAATTCAATAGCTGAGGAGAATGAATGGAAATCCTTTAATAAAAAAAATAACTCAATGCCATGGGAAGATAAACTCCCTAGATGATTAAGGTCATCTTCATAAATATGCATGCATCCAACAAATTATATGAAAATTTTTAGAATAGTTTAAACTAGAGTAACAACCTGTAAAATGTTTAGGCAATCCTTCAACCCCTTTAAGGACCACTTCCCATTGATTACTAAACTCAAAATTGTTACCCTCTATTATATACAGGATTCTATCAAACAATTATTCTAAAATATCTCTCACTACTTTTAGATTGTTAGTTAACAAGAGTGACATGTCATTTAACCAAGTGGGTTAGCTCAAGTGGTTGAGTGTTGTGAATTGCAAGTAGTATATCATTGGGTCAAGTCCCTGGGATGGATACCTTTGTGAATATTGTGGGCCTCACTCTATGTCCCCATTGGGTTAGGTTACCAAAATTGCAACCAAACAGTTTACCCTAGGTAACATCCTAAAAATGAGGGGAATAGCCAATACAGTTTCCAATGATGTTCATTTCATCAAAAAAAAGAGTGACGTGTTATTTATCTATTGTTGATAAGTCATGTATATTCATTCTCTTAAAATGAAATTCGCTTAATATCTTAAAGTATACTAAATTAAAAAAGATCTCAAAATTTTTAGATGTTTGTATAAGTAGCATCTAGGAGACTTTATGAAAAATTATACTACTTATTTTTAGGAGGTTTTAAGAAAATTTAAACCACTTATTTGTCGTGTATTCACTGAAATGTTACATTAAAATCTTTGTTGTTTTACATTTTCTTGGTAGCTAATATCCCATCTTAGAGGTCTTGCAATTTGTCATTTTTTTAAATTACTTGCTTTAAACTTGATAAGAATTACAATTGTTCCAAACATATTTTTACAAGCATCTACCAAGCTAGGTCCAAGATAGTGGGGCACCAAGATTCAATCTCACCCACCACATGTTTTCCCCCCATGAGCCTCTAGGGATTGTTTGTGCACACTACAATAATTTACCCTTTTAGGGGCAGTTTTTCCATGAGGTGGTCTTTCTAAAAATGTTCCCAATTTTTTTTTTAAGGATTTAGAGCTGGTTATTAACACCCGTCCCGCGCCCCCCCCCCCCCCCCCCCAAAAAAAAGGTCACGTGAATTGGATTTTTGGGCTGGGTTTTTAAGAACCACCCCCAAAATTCCTATTCTCATGAATATTTTTTTTTTTTTTTTTGGGGGGGGGGGTAGTTTTTAGTCATTTATTGGTTACCTTGATTTATCATCTAGTAGTATATTTAGTTGCATATTTGGCCATTAATTTAGTCATTAATTGTCACAATTAATGACCAAATGCATGGCTAAATATGTTGCTAGATGATAAATCAAGGAAACCAATTAATGATTAAGGAAATACGACTAAATGTTGGTCATGTTATAAGATACTATAAATTAGCAACTAAACCAATAGTTGTGTATATGCAAATTTTAGTTGTTTTTAAATCACAAATATGTCATTTGTAATAGTGATTTATTACTAATATAGTAGTCTTATATTCATTTTATTTTTGGTAAGATTCCTAACCTAAGGAATCTTGAAGCAATTTAGTCAGTTTTCTTTTTCAATATGGCACATGAGACCTCTTATATGCTAATTCTACAATAACAACTCTAGAGATTATAGGGACGTGTTAATGTATTTTTCCTCCTTCAAACGATCTCCAATTACTTCAGATTTATCCACCCTCTCATAAGCCATCATTGATCCTTGCTTGTTGTAAATTTTCCCCTTTGTTAGGGGCCTCATGTATCTTATCATTATACAAGTGGATTTTACCACCATTTTTTATTGTATTTAGCTAGGAATTAGTTTCTAAGTGGGGATTTTGTTTTATTTTACCCAACCTTAGGATAAATCTAAGAAAATAATTGATAGTTTATTATAGATGAAGTTTTAGCCTCTGCTATAAATAGAACCACTTCCTATCTCGTGGGGGCGTAGAGAAAGTGGTAAGTTGAAAAGTTGTAAGTGGTTGTAAATGGAAGGTATTATGTTCAAATCCCCCTAAACTTATCTGTGCACCATGGTTCAGGCCCTGTGGATGTGCCTAGGGGTATAGTGGTAGTGGGATTGGATCCCTGGAACCCATGTCATGCGAGTACCAACCCCGTCCCTAGCTGTTGAATCCCCTAATGAAAAAAAAGATAGAACCACTTCCTCCTTTCATTTTCATGTTTGAACCTTTCAGAGTTCTCTCTCTTTTGGAGCTTTATCAGTATATATTTATTTTGTGCAATTTATGGTGTTAGGGGTTCTTTTTATTTGGAATTAGTGTTGTCAATGTTTGAAGTCTCTTATTCATGGTTTTATGTTGGTGTTTAAAAGATAAATAGTGGAATGTTTAAGGCTTCACAAACCTCTCAAAGATTGATCTTCTTGAATAGTAGTAAGGTTTTGTTTACATAGAATTGCATTTTATTTAAGATTGGAAAAATCCAAACATGGGGTCATTGGGACGTTAATCCATTCATAAGGTCAAAAAAGAATTTCACTATCCATGAGGGTTATGCCCCAAATAATCAATGTTTATGTCACAGACAAACAACAAATCAAAAATCATATGAGGATGGTTTCAAGTCCTAGGAAATTATGGTATCATTAGATATACCCCTCAAACCTGGCAGTTGTCCCCAGGGATTTCCATGTCATGTGGTGCAATACCCTACCTCAGGGCATGTTTCTCAAAGAAACCTCCAATAAACATGGTTAAAATTCACATTCTTTACACTAGATAAAAACATTTGCAAACAATATTAGAAAATATGATTGGAAAACTTATATCCCCAATCAGTTGGGGGAGAGAGAGAGAGAGAGAGAGTATTATGCTAACAATATGCAAAAATAAAAAACTATAACCATTAAATTAATGCAACACTAACCCCTAAAACCAATTCAATAGCTAAGGAGAATGAATGGAAATCCTTTAATAAAACACAAATGACTCAATTCCATGGGAAGATAAACTCCCTAGATGATTAAGGTCATGTTCATAAATATGCATGCATCCAACAAATTATATGGATATTTTTAGAATAGTTTAAACTAGAGTAGCAACATGAAAATGTTTTAGGAAAGCCTTCAACCCCTTTAAGGACCACTAACCACTGATTACTTAACTCAAAATTTTTACCCTCTATTATATAAAGGATTCTATCAAACAATTATGCTAAAATATCTCTCACTAATTTTAGATTGTTAGTTAACAAGAGTGACATGTCATTTATCCAAGTGGGTTAGCTCAAGTGGTTGAGTTTTGTGAATTGCAAGTAGTTTATCATTGGGTCAAGTCCCCGGGATGGATACCTTTGTGAATATTGTGGGCATCACTCTATGTCCCCATTGGGTTAGGTTACCAAAACTGTAACCAAACAGTTTACCCTAGGTAACATCCTAAAAATGAGGGGAAGAACCCATACAGTTTCCAATGATGCTCATTTCATCAAAAAAAGAGTGACGTGTTATTTACCTATTGCTGATAAGTCATGTATATTCATTCTCCTAAAATGAAATTTGCTTGATATCCTAAAGTCTACTAAATTAGAAAAAGATCTCAAAAATTTTAGATGTTTGTATAAGTAACATCTGGGAGATTTTATGAAAAATTATACTACTTATTTGTAGGCGGTTTTAAGAAAATTTAAACCACTTATTTGTCGTGTATTCACTGAAATATTACATTAAAATCTTTGTATTTTTACATTTTCTTAGTAGCTAATATCCTAGCTTAGAGGTCTTGCAGTTTGCCAATTTTTTTAAAATTACTTGCTTTAAACTTGATAAGAATTACAATTGTCCCAAATATAATTTTACAAGAATATACCAAAGCTAGGTCCAAGATATTGGGGCACCAAGGTTCAAGTCTCACCCACCACATGCTTGTCCCCCATGAGCCACTAGGGCTTGTTTGTGCACACTACAATAATTTGCCCTTTTAGGGGCAGTTTTGGCATGAAGTGGTCTTGCTAAAAATGTTCACAAAAAAAAAAAATTGTCATGAACATTGGACTTTTGGGGTTGGGTTTTTAAGAACCACCTCCAAAAGTCCAATGTCATGACTTTTCGCGGAGGTTCTAAAAACCACCCCTAAATGAATTTTTGAGGGTAGTTTTTAGGAACCCCCCCACCTCCCCCCACAAAGTCATGAGAATTATACTTTTGGGGGTGGATTTTAGAATCCCCCCACAAAAAAAAGTTCATGAGAATTAGACTTTTGGGGGAAGTTTTTATAGAACTGCCCCCAAAAGTCCAATTCTCATGACTTTTGAGAGAGGGTTTCTAATGTTATAGTGGATTTCACCACACTAGGTGAATCACACATTGTATGGCCTTCCCCTGTCCCGCTGTAGACTCATTAGCCCCTATGGACCACTTTTTGTCTTTTGATGTATCCTTGACCATCCCTAAAAACATAAGAAAAATGATATACGCGGCCTTTTCCCCGATAACCGCGTACATACACGGATATTCCCTCTATAGTCGCGTACATCGGGATGTGTACATAATCCAAATGCTTTTGGAGCGTTCCTTGACTTGGATCCGACTCATATGACTCCTGGCCTTCCATATGCCTTGAGATCGCACGGATTCAACCTTTCAGTATCCATTTGAAAAGCTATATAAGGAACCCATTGAGACATTGAAAGCATAAGAGAGAATTGAGAGTAACGAAACTATAGTCGATTGTTGCCAGAACTTATGCTTGAGTCTGCATCCCTTTGTCCCTTGGAGCACTGTTGTGTTCTTCCCAAGCTTGCCTTTTGCAAGTAAGCTTGCTATCAAAGTGATGGAGGATTGAGGTGGTGGAGGCCCAAGTGGGGGATTCAGTTTCTCCGGTTCGCAGACGTGCCGTCAGAGGTTGTCACCTGTAATCTCTGATTCATATTAATAGAGATATCTTTTTCTATCCAGTAACATGTATTTGAATGAATATTGTATCCATTGGAATATGTCAAATGCTTATACATTATTGATTATATATGCTAGAATAGATCTAACACCATGAAATATAGTATGCTTGTATTGTTTACTTGTTGTTGAGGACGTGCTATAACAATTCAAGCTGAAGATTGGAAAGCTCAACGGGGATCTACTTCAACCGTCCGGAATAAGGTACGAGGTTCGATCCTTGAGTGTTAGATGTTTTTATTTCCATTGCATATTGGGAAAAATTGATTTCTGGAGTCTAGCTGTCTGTTGTGGTACCCCAAGCCATAGGAATTTCTCTCCGTAACAGATAATCCAAAGGCTGAAACGGCGCTGAAAACGGTCTTCTACATCACAGATTAGGTCAGAAACGGTCCAAAATTATTTGGATTATGTACACATCCCGATGTACGCAACTATAGAGGGAATATCCGTGTATGTACGTGGTTATCGGGGAAAAGGCCGCGTATATCATTTTTCTTATGTTTTTAGGGATGGTCAAGGATACATCAAAAGACAAAAAGTGGTCCATAGGGGCTAATGAGTCTGCAGCGGGATAGGGGAAGGCCATACAATGTGTGATTCACCTAGTGTGGTGAAATCCACTATAACATCTAAAAACCACCCTCAAAAATACATTTAGGGGAGTTTGTGTCAGAACTTCCCTAAAAAAATGATAATTGGACTTTTGGGGGTTGTTTGTCGAAAAAATGCCCCCAAAACTATAATTCTCAAGACTTTTTTTTTCTCAGGGGGGGGTGGGGGAAGTGGATGGTTGCAGAGTGACCGTAAATGTATTTTCTAGGGTGGTTTTTAGAAACCCCCAAAAACGTCATGAGGTTTGGACTTTTAAGGGAGGTTGTCTAAAACTGGCTCCAAAAATCCAATTCTTATGACTTTTTTTGG
>LPNX010910135.1:691277-719159 GCA_001517045.1 Pseudotsuga menziesii | reverse complement strand
CCCCCCCCATTAATAAAATTCATGAGAATTGGAATTTTGGGAGCAATGTTTTTATAACCCCCTAAAAATCATGAGAATTTAACTTTTGGAGTTGGTTTTTCAACAACTGCCTCTAAACATTCAATTCTCATGATGATGACAATGTTGAAAATGACACTGACAACAACAATGATGATGTTGGTGATTATGACAATGATGGAAATGAAACTGATGATGTTATTATGCGATTATGACGATGATGACGATGATGACAATGACAATGTTGATGATGATGATGATGACAATGATGATGAGGAGGATGAAGAGGTTAATGATGACAATGCCAATCATAATGTCGATGATGATGATGTGATTATATGATGGTGACGATGACAATAATAATGATTATTGCGCCGAGAGGCGCTCTACATCCCAGTATGGGGGAGATCTTGTAACGTTATGTAACGTTACGTAACGTTATTTTTATTAATAAAAAATACTTTTTTTAATTATAGGACAAAATAAATGCCGGCCAGAAAAAACCTAATATGGAGGAGATGTTGTAATCTTCCTACCTAACAAAACAATAAAAAAGTAAAAATTTAATTATCCGTAAAAAAATATGGGTGAGGAAAAAAACACAATATGGAGGAGATGTTGTAATGTTTTTACTTAACAAAATAATAAAAAATGTTGGCCTTGCACATTTTTTTAAAACCATAAACCATGTATGATTTTAAAACCATGCACATAAACCATGTGCACATGGTTTATGGTTTTAAAACCATGGGCAAGGCCTTCTAAACAACCCATCGTTTTATTGTACATGGTTTAGGAGGGCCTTGCACATGGTTTTAAAACCATGTGCAAGGCCTCCTAAACAACCCATAGTTTTATTGTACATGGTTTAGGAGGGCCTTGCAAATGGTTTTAAGACCATGTGCAAGGCCTCCTAAACAACCCATGGTTGTAGGAGGGCCTTGCATATGGTTTTAAAACCATGTATGGGGAAATGTTGTAATGTTAGTTCGTAACAAAATAAAAAATAATAATAAATATTATATGTGGACCATAAATAATATTAAATATTAATAATAAAATATTATATGTGGACCTTAAATAAAAAGATGTGTCTTTTGGTTTGAATCAAATCAATGGATACCTATGAAGAGATTTGATCCCTCTCAGCACTTGATAGAGCCTAGGATTTGGATCTACGCTGGTATGACGACAATGATGATGATGATGATGATGATGATTATTGCAATACTTATTATTATGATGATGTAATAGTTAACAATTACAATCCCCTATACCATCACATAACATGTAGTATAGATAATTCTTGAAACAAGGCACTTTGTGGTTCTAGGTAAGTGAATGAACATAACCTCTTACTGGTAAAAAAATAAAAGTCCACATGTCAAAATCAAAATAGAATCCACATCTTATTCAAACAAGATTCAACTCAATGGAACCAAATATAGTCACTATTAAATATGTGTGGAGTTGACAATCAAATAAAAATATTGTAAGACGTTAGCTTAAAAAAATGAAAATTGACAAATACCCCAAGTCACGAGTTGTTAGTCCTAGTAGTATAAGGTAAAATTTATTCTAATGTATGGTAACACCAAAAAATATTTGCATAATTGATAGCATTCCTCCAACATCCAATGATTGGTTATTTTCCCATAGTGAATCTGCCAAGATGGCAATTTTCTTGTAAACAACTTACGCTTAGAGTCAAGTTATGAACTACTTAGTAAAATGCATGCCATAGTCCAAACACTATTGTTCAATTATTAAAAAAATCCATATTTTTGAATCTAGATACATTGTTCACAAATACCTCTTTCAGATTCTTAAAATAATGGTTCATTTACCCACAATGAATCTGCCAACATGGTAATTTTTTAAACAACTTATTCTCAAAGTCAAGCTATGAATTGCTTATTAAAATGCATGCCACAATATGCACATTGGTCAATAATTGAAACCAAAACCACGTGTCTAAATCTAGATACATTTTCCACAAATACCTCTTTCATATTCTTAAAATGATGTGTCATTTTCCTATACTGAATCTGCCAAGAGTGCAAATTTTCAAACAACTTATGCTCAAAGTCAAGTTATGCATTTCTCAATAAAATGCATTCCCTAAGAAACACATTGGTCAAAATTGAAACTAAAACTACAGGCCCGAAGCTATATACATTGTGCAAAAGACCCTGTTTTGGTTTCCTAAAATGATTTGTCATTTGCCTGCAATGAATATGACAAGATGGCAGTATTTCAAAAAACTTATGCTCATATTCAAGCTATGCACTACTCAATAAAATGCACACACCAAGATTCAAATTGGTCAAAAAATAAAATTAAAACAACTGGTTTGAACAAAAACCTCTTTTGGTTTCCTAAAATGATGTGTCACTTTCTTGTAATGAATTTTCCAAGATGGCAGTTTTTCAAACAACTTATGTTATGATTCAAGCAATGAAATGCTCAATAAAATGCACACAATGGGCTAAAAATTGGTCAAAATTTGAAAATAAAACCACAATCCTAAATCTATATACATTTTGCACAAAAAACCTCTTTATGTTTCCTCAAATGATGTGTCATTTTCCCTCAATGAATCTGCCAAGATGAGAGTTTTTCAAACAACTTATGCTTAGAGACAAGATATGCCTTTCCCAATAAAATGCATGCCCTAGGTTGCAAATTTATCAAAAATTGAAATTAAAATAATAGGACTGAAGCTAGATACATTGTGCACAAAAACCTCTTTTGGTTTCCTAAAATGATGTGTCATTTCCCCCCAGTGAATCTTCCAAGATGAAAGTTTTTCAAATAACTTACACTCATATTCAAACTATGTAATGCATAGAAAAATGCATGACCCAGATTGCACATTGGTCAAAAATTGAAATTAAAACCATAGGCCTAAAGTTGGATACATTTTTCACAAAAGCGTCTTTTGGTTTCTTAAAATGATGTGTCATTTTCCCGCAATGAATCTGCTAAGATGACAGTTCTTCAAACAACTTATGCTCAGAGTCAAGCTATGCACTGGTCAATAAAATGGATTCTCCAAGATTCAAATTGGTCAAAAATTGAAATTAAAACCACAAGCATGAATCTAGATACATTTTTCACAAAAAACGTCTTTTGGTTTCCTAAAATGATGTGTCTTTTTCCCACAATGAATTTTCCAAGATGGTAGTTTTTCAAACAACTTATGCTAAGAGTCAAGCTATGCATTTCTCAGCAAAATGCACACCCCAGGATGTGCATTCAAAAATTGAAAATAAAATGTCATGCATGAATCTAGATGCATTGTGGACAAAAACCTCTTTCGGTTTCCTAAAATGATGTGTCATTTATCTATAATCAATCTGCCAAGATGGTAGTTTTTCAAACAACTTATGATTAGACTCAAACTATGCACTGCTTAGTAAATGTACACCCAAGACTGTACATTAGTAAAAAATTAAAAGTAAAACCATAGGCCTGAAGTTGATACATTTTTCACAAAAACACTTTCGATAATGATGGTTCATTTTCCTGCAATGAATTTGTTAAGATCGTAGTTTTCTAGACAACTTAAGCTTAGAGTCAAGATATGAACTAGTTAGTAAAATGCATGCCCCAATATGTGCATTGATCAATAATTGAAAGTAAATCCACATGCCTGAATCTAGTTACATTGTTCAGAAAAACTTCTTTTAGTTTCCTAAAATGGTGGGTCATTTGCCCACAATGAATCTTCCATGATGGCATTTTTTCAAACAACTTATGCTCGGAGTCAAGCTATGAACTGCTTAGTAAAATGCATGCCCTAGTCTGTACATTTGTCAATAATTGAAAGTAAAATCACATTCCTAAATATATTTACATTGATGACAAAACCTCTTTCAATTTCCTAAAATGAGGAGTCATTTTCTCGGTATGAATCTACCATCATCATCAATGTCATCATTACTTACATTTTCATCGTCATTGTAATCACAATTTTCATCCTCATCGTCGTCATCATATTCATCCTCATCACCATTTCCCTCATTATCTTCATTCTCATCATTCATTTCATCCTTCCCATTGTCATGTTTATCATAATCTTCATAATCATTACCGTCCTCATCACCATGTTCGTCATTAGGCTTTGTTATATTTTTATGTAGTTTGATGTATGTTGTAATCTCACAGATCACATAAGGTTACCAATAATACATACTAAAACATACATAAATATAAAACAGAGACAAGAGACAAGAAAAGATAGGATTAAATAGATTATATTATTATATTGAGTCCATACAATGCAGAGAACTGAACTGAGTTCTCGTTTGGCTCAACAGCCTAATATATACAATTTACAGATGGTTAAAAAATAACTACCTGTCAGTTCGGTGAACCGACACGACTTTTAGGTAGCCGACCTAATCTTCTAGTTTAGTCGGTCGACCGACTTAGTAGGCTGATCAACTAAGTCGGCCCATCGACTTAGTCGGATGATTGACTAAGTCGGTCCTCGTTCAAGTCGACTTATCGACTTGCTCCTTCTACATCTCCCCCACGAACAAAACGTTTCTTCGTCCCGAAGAAATAGGGAGGTACAAAAAATATGTTTGTTGGGTCCTTCAAAATGCTATTGTGGCAAATTGTGCAGACAGATGGTTGGTCTTTTCTGTACACAGACCTCAACAATGGCCGGAGCTGTGATAGCGAGGTGATGTTGGAAATCTGTCCAACTTTGCAAAGCTTTCTGGATGTCGATGGTTAATGTGGTTAAGCTCGACAAAACCGACATCTTCTCCGAGATGGGGACTTTTGCGATCTTTTCCATGTTGGCACCCAGGAACTGGTTCTGCTCTTCTGCTGTGTCGATGAGACTTTTCATCTATGGGCAAATGATGTCGACTTTCTCTAAATTGGGAAGAGCTTGTTGCACCCACTGATGTGCTTCCCGTTCCAATTTTTGCAGTTTGTTGGTTTCCAGCACTATCTGTTCTTCGATCGTTTGTCTAAGTGCTCCCTTCGTGGTCTTCCTGCTCTCCAAAGCCTGAATCCCTTGCCGAGTCTATCATGTCTATTGATAAACTTGCCCATAGTGATTAGGCCAGTCTCTTAAGACTTCTTTAGTGACGATAGACTCCTCCATATGGTCTTACATTACTTTGTAAGCTTCCGAGAATGCAGTGTGATGCGCCAATAGAAGTCTGGAAGTTTCCTCTTTCTGTTCCTCCTTGGTTTCCTGGAGGCATGCCTGGATGGTCGACACCATGCTCTCAAATAGCCGGTACGCTATTTCAAGCGGTCTATCTATTTCGACTTCTATGGGGCCTAGTATGATGGACTGAGCTAAAGTCCTACATTTGTCAAGAAACTCGACCTATTCTATATTTGTGTCTGTGAGCTCTTTAGTTTTTCGCTCAGTCCTTGTCTTGGCTTCCTTGGCTAGAGTCTTGAGGAGTTGGCCGACCTCTGTGTCGGTCAAGGAGCTTGCATCCCTCAAACTAATCTGAAGTTTGGGAGTCTTTCCATGATGCTCCTTCCTCTTCTTGTGCTTTTCTGCCTCTGTCTCTTATGTACCTGCAACAGTTGAGGGGGGACCTTTGGTTTGCAGGATAGTGGTTGATGGTTTTTCTGGCTGGGGAGGTGGTATGGCCACTTCCGGCTATGTGGATGTAGTTGGTTGTGGTAGGTCTGTCTATGAATCAGGGGGTGGCGGGGGTGGTGGGGATGGTGGTGGCAGTGGTGATGGAGTGGGGGAATGGTCGGGGGTAATGGTTTTGGGGGAAGTGCGGTGTGGACTTTCGTCGAAATGTATGTCTGCTTCCGGCGGTGTAGTGGTGGGTAGGTCGGCCTAGGGTTCAGGGTCGATTGGTTCAATGGTAGACTGCACTTGTCCAATCACGTCTCCTTCTTGGTCAGATTGTCGTGTTAAGGTCAACGTGATGTGTGTAAATACTGTGGGTTGTGTTCTGCTACTTGTATAGAGAGGAGCCTTTGTGGAAATTTTCTGAGCTGACTGAAATAGCTCAGGCAGCATCTCGAAGAAAGCTTTTAGCTCAGTATCTTTGTCAAACTTTGCTTTCACTTTCTTAGGTATCGCGCTTTTGTATAAGTCAAGGGGGATGACTGACTATTGTGTCGGTGCTTGCTCCTCAACTACAAGTGTCAGTGATGGAGGTGGAGGTGTCGACACAAGATCGACGACGTTTTCAGGCGTCGTCATTGTTTTTTCCTTCTTTGGTCGACCTTCGGGGGCTCCTGCTTTGATAAAACATTGGAACTAGGTTTCAACTGGCACTTTATTTGTGGCAGAATCCTCTATAATGTTGAGGGCCGCAGCTGCTAGTTCGTCTTCATCATCGGATGATTCGGCAATGATAAGCTTGTGCTTACCTTTGCCTTGTTGTTCTTTTTGCGCTCTGATTTTCTTCCTGGCTACTGCTATCTCAATGGCAAGTTTCTTAATGATGCCTCTTGACATAGCATACTCAGTGTTATAGGGCTCGACTTCACCCATCGGTTCCTGGGTTGGGACGACACTTTCTGGAGCCGGAGGAGTTGTTTGCTGCTATGGTTGTGGCTGTGGTTTCATCGGCTGTGGGTCGGCTCTCTTTGTGGTTGGAGGCTTGATAGTTATTTGTACCTGACCAGTGGGCTCGACCAGTATGTCCAGCGACACAAATGTACTGATGTAGAGGTTGAGCTCATAGTCTTCCTCTTTCTTTTGGTCGGTGAGTGGCTCCTCGATTGAGAAGTCGACCTGTTTCGCTGCCTCGGGCACTGGTATTTTTGTCTTAGCCTGTCGAGACAATTCCCGGAAGATTTGGTCGACAGACGGGTAGTAGTCGAGGGCTTTGGCCTTGGGATCCTCGCCCTGCATATACCACACTGAGGTATGGTTGAGCTCCAACTGTATGTGGGAGTTCGCTGGTAGATTTCGTCGGATGTTCTGAGGCACCCTCCATCTAGTCATGCGAACCTTTAGTTGTTGGAACCAGTTTTCCAGAAACACTTTCCCCTGTCCTAGTTCATGCGGGGTTCCTTTCTGGGAAAAGGGTTTAAACCTATACATGTCGAACCTTGACGGTTCCCAGAAGACTTGGCTTCCTTCTGGACAGATATGGTACATAACGATCCATAGGATGAGGGAGGTGAACTTGATGATTCCTCCCCTCTCTTGGCATCATTCGCAGACGGTTTTGATCATGTCGGCGACATAATATCCCCATCTGTAGAGTCGACCGTCGGTGGCAATAGTGTTGATGGCCTCCAGCATTTCTAATTTGAGGTCGCTGCCTTGACCTGCCAATGTAAGTGTGATTGTGATTATTTTGGCCACAATCTGTAGCGTTCGAGTTGTGATTTTCCCGATCATCAACCCTTTGGAGTTTTTCCCAGATGGCGATCCCGTAAGTTCTTTGACCAGCCCTTCCTTGATTCCAATTGGTACAAGGTCTCCGTTGTTAGATAGGCCAGTGAGTTTGGAGATGACATCCCCAGCAATGTCGATCGGCTCATCAAAGTAGAATCGATCATTGTGGTATCGGCTGATAATGAATTTTACAGCAGCTTCTTTTGTCCCACCAAAGCTTGCCATCAGAGGTGCATTGGCATATCCGAAGAGGGTGCTGGGTCGGACTTTTTTGGCTGCTTGAGTCATTTTCTTGTCGACAAAGGCCCATTCTTGGATCTTGGCCCATAGTTTCTGCCATGGGCCCTCCTGGACTTTGGCGTTTTTGATGTTCTTTAGTCTGAGGACCAAAGGTGTATCTGCAGCCTGGATCTCTTTCACCTTGGTCGATGCTCTGGTCTATTTGGGGGCCATTGTGTCTGCTTGGTCGAGGTTACTACAGGGTTCTCATTTTTTGGTCGACTAAGTGTTAGAATGCTCTGTGTGTAAAGGGTGTGGTGAATGAACCTTCGGCAGTCCAGTATTTATAGGCGATGGTGTGGTTGTGTGCGGTAATGGATGTATTAATGGTGGACTTGACGTTCCAGCTATAATACGTGAGTGTGAACTAATGGTGGATTGCTTTCGGCGCTTGAGGTCATAAATGCGCGATGGGACTATCGAGGTCGTCGGCTGGTGTCGGTGTTGAGAATGGTCAACAAGAAGGGTCGATGAAGATGGTTGATGGTCATGATGTCAGTTCTCGAAGTAGTGTTTCCTGTCATGTTTTGTTGTGTCTGGTGTATTATTTTGTTTTTGGAATTTTTAGCTTTTTATTGATTTTGGTTGTCGGTTATGTTCGTTATATGATTTTTTTTTCTTTTTTTTCTTTCAGTTTCTGTAACGTTTTAGTCGGGCTCCATTAACGAGCTTCTGAAATACTAGGCCCTGCATCGTCCTTAGTCGGACTGAACCATTGGGATGTATCTCTTCAACAACGTAAGGTCCCATTCATTCTGTGTGGAATTTCTTAGGTTTTCCTTTGACTCGACTATTGTAGAGTAACGCAAGGTCACCGACCAACAGGTTTTTGTTTTTGATGTTGCGTTCGTGCCATGCTTTCTGTTGTTGCTTGTGAATTTCTTGGTGTTGTATAGCCATGAGTCTGTGTTCCTCCAGCTTACTGAGTTGAAATAGTCGGTCCTTTCTTGCATGTTCGACATCGACATGTAGCGCTTGTGCAATAATAGGTGTCTGCTGTCGGAAATGTAGGGGGACGACTACTTCTTGTCCGTAGACTAGTCGAAAGGGGGTTTGGTCGGTCGACCGTTTATAGGCTGTCCTGTACACCCATAAGACTGCAGGGATTTTTTCGTCCCAGTCGTCCTTGTTAGTATTGCATATTTTGGTTAACCCTTTTTTCAATGTTTTATTGAAAGCTTCAATCACTCCATTCTACTGAGGATGATATGATGTGCTCCATCGGTGGTCGATGTGAAATTGGTCGGTCAAGTTTTTGATAGTTTTGTTGATAAAGTGTGTCCCCTAGTTGCTAATCAATGTTATTGGGCATCTGAATCTAGTGATGATGTTTTCGTAGATAAATTTAGCGGCTACCTCACTCGAACATGTTTCGATAGGTTCAGCTTCTGCCCATTTAGTGACGTATTCTACTGCAGTGATAATATATCTTGCACCTGATCTTTTGGCTGGGATAGGAAATGGTCCTATGAAGTCTATAGCCCATATTTTGAATGTGAGACTGGGGTTTACTGATATCAAGGGAATTTCTGTGCTCGGAAAGGGTCGACCAATTCGTTGACATCTGTCACATAGACTAAAAAAAATTTTGCAATCTCTGTGGAGCGTCGACCACCATAAGCCTGACTGTTGAATTTTCTTTGCAGTTGTGTCTGCTTGGAAATGTCCTCCTACAGGTCCATAGTGTGCTTCATGCATGATTTGGTCACGCTCATGTTCAAGTACGCACCTTCTGAGGATGTCGTCTAATCCCATTTTGTATAAAAATCCATTGATGAGGCTGTATGGTGTAGCCTTCATAGCTAAGATTTGTTTTTTCTTGGTATTCATACCTTCTAGTGCCTGGTCGGTTTCTAAGAACTAAGCTATTTCTTCTAGTTCTTCTGGCACTGCTTCTATGTGGAATAGGTGTGCATCCGGTAAATTGTCTTCGACTCCGATCGGTTCCTCTCCTATGTCTATGTGGGATAGATGGTCAGGCCTAACATTTAGCTTTCCTGGTCGGATAATGAATTCGAACTCAAATTCTTGGAAAAGAAGTAGCCAGTGACAAATTCTCTCATGATGGAGTGGTTTATTGACAAGGTACTTCAGGGCTTGATGGTCGGTATAGAACGTGAAGGGGTTTTCCAAGAGGTAATGTCGATACTTTTGGAGGGAAAAGACCATACCTAGGGCTTCTCTCTCTGTAGTCGAATAGTTTCTTTCAGCCTTATTTAATTTCTGACTGCTGTAAACTATAGGGTAATCCATTCCATCATCCCCTGGTTGAGTTAGGATTGCTCCTATTGCTATTCCTCATGCATCGATATGCACATGGAATTTGGTCAACCAGTTTGGAAATTTTAGGATCGGGGCTTCAACTAGTTTTATTTTCAATTTTTCGAAATAGATGTGGCATTCCTATGTCCACTTAAACTCTTGATCTTCCTTTAGTAGTTCTTCGAGGGGATAGGTCATATCTGAATAGTGTCTTATGAATTTTCGGTAATAACCTGTATGGCCAAGTAACACTCTGACTTGTTTGGGGTTTACTGGTGGTTTCAAGTCGAGGATAATTTTAATTTTTCCAAAGTCAACCTTGATACCTTCTTTACAGACAATATTCCCTAAGAGTATCCCTATGGGATTCATAAATATACCTTTCTTAATGTTCAGGGAGAGTTGAATCTGTCGACATCTCTCCAGCATAAGTCTGAGCCATTTGCAGTGATCTTTTAAGGTGGAGTATATTGTCCAGTCGTTGAAGTATACTGCCATGGTCTTATATATGTATTCTTGGAATGTCTTGAAAAAAATGCGGGAAAACACTGCAGGTGCATTCTTTAAACCAAAAGGCATAACTCTGTAAGCAAAGGAACCAAATTCACACACAAATGTTGTCGTCTTTTGATCTTCTTTAGCTATTGGTAGTTGGTTATAGCCTAAGAATCCATCTGTAAATGAGTAGCATTCATGTCCTGCCACTTCATTCAAGATCTCATCTGCATAAGGGGTTGGGAATGGGTCTGTCAATGTTACTTTGTTGAGTTCTCTAAATTCAACATAAATTATTAACCTTTTCAGGTCATGTTTCTTGGGCTATACGACCATTGGACTTGCCCATTCCGACTGGTCGATAGGGTAAATGATCCTTGTTGTTAACATGTTGTCGATTTCCTTTTTAACTATTTCCTTGTACTTGTGAGCCAGTTTATAAGGTCTTTTATTAACAAGTCAAACATCAGGTTTAGTATCAATTTTCATTTCTCCCATTTCTTGGACTAAGCATTTTAGGTCTTTATAGTCCCTGGCAAAGACGTCTTGGAACTCTCTTAGTAATTTCACTATCTCTATGGTCTGTTGGTCGTTCCAGTAGTCACCAATTTTTTCTAGTTTTGGTCGGTCGTCGTTTGAAATGTCGACCTCTATAGTTTTTACTTTGGCATCTAGCCACTCTGGTGCTTTAGCTTCATTAATCGGCTGACTTCCTTCTTTGAACTGTGAGAATGTGGCAGGAAATTCGGCTGTAGTCATTCTGTCAATGTCTTGTTTTTCGGTTGTCGCGACTTTCAGGATCGAGTGGATAGGTTTTGTTGTTTCAACGTGGTTGGATTTCCATCTGAAGATCTTGCCTTTTGTGTGTTCATTTTCTAATTGTAAATAGGTCGACTGTGGTTTTGACCATATTTGTAGATTGTTACAGTCCTTTATCTATCGATGGTCTTGGGAGGGTTGTTTTTCGATCGGTTGGATAAACTGTTTAATTTGCTGTGCTATCTCAGCCAGATTTTCATTTTGAGGTATGAAGTTGAAGTCTTTAATAAAAATTTCCCTAATTTCATGCCAAAAGAAGGTTTCACCTCTAGCTTCCTCCATCTTATACCATTTATTTGGCAAGTCGGCTAGGGTTGAAGGGAACAAATGTGGCCAGGCTCGCTCATCTTTGTAGCCAAGTCTTCTCCACTTCTTTTCACAAGTTTTGATATGTTCCTCAAGGTTTTGGCCTTAGGTAAAGATAGGTATCTGAGCTTGCTGGGTTAACTTCTTTCCTCCAAACCTCTCGACAAAGTAAGTCGAAGCAGTTGTCCCAGCCTGTAGTTTTGTCTGATGGGTATCCCACCATCTAGCTGCTTGGCCTGTAAACGTTTCCACTAAGCTTTTAAGTCGTCCATGTTCACCAATATTTTTAGATACTTGCTCAATATGCATGACTGGTGATTCCCTCTCCTTATACCTTGGTATTTGTGTAGTATTTAAGTTGGTTGGTTGTAAGGTAGGGCATTCCCTTATTTTCTTTTCAAAGATTTTGGGGATAATTGAAACTATGAAGCACTGTCGGGTGGGTTTTTTCTGTAATTTTTGTATAGTCCAGCACCCTCTTGCTTGTGTTTCATAATTCTCAGTTTCCTAGTCATACAATTCAGCATCTGAGTTATAACCAATTGAGTCTTGGTTACCTAAGTTAAGTTCTCCATGGATGTTTGGTTCTGTATAGTCTGTATTGTTGTGGATCTGGTAAAGTTGTCTGACATCGACTTCTTCATCAATAGGTTTCATCCAAGGCTCTCCTTGGGATGGATGAATGGGTACAATGACCTTTTTACCATTTCCTTTTAACTTGATTCATTCCTTGTCCAAGGATATGGATGCTTCCATCTTTCTTCCCCAAGGTCGACCGACTAGTGCTGGGAATGAGCTGGATCCTTCTTTTGGATCAATAATTTCAAAGTCGACCTTGGTCGAGATTCCTTTAATGGTTGTGTCGACATTTTTCCAGACCCCAATGGGTTCAATTAGGCCTTGGTCGGTGAGTTTCAAGTAAATGCCTGACTCGTAGAGTTGAGGTATACCCATCTGTTCCCAAGTATCCTGAGTCATGATATTCACTTGTGACCCGAAGTCGAGCACTACTTGTTGGACGTGGTAACCTTCGATTTCTAGGTCGACAAGTGGGTCGGCATCACTTTTGTCTTTTTGGTTCAAGCTACAGATGTTTTTTGTTCATTTTTCGGGGTTGGTACCTTTTATTTCATGCAATAACTCAATGAACTGAGATACTGATTTGTCTATTTGAACAAGTTGGATTAGCTGATTTATTATGCTGTGTCGACTGTTATCGAGGTCTTCTTGGCGTGATATGTCTTGAAATGTGTGAGTTGCTTCTTGATATGTTTGTTTTTCCTTCATAGGGTCAGGATAAACATTTGTGTCTTTAATATTACTAATTTTGGGGTTATCAGGTCCTGTTTTTGTGCCTTGTCGAGTTACAATATGTAAATTTTTAGTAGTTATTACATCATGCTTTTGTACACAAGACAAGACATTAACATTTTTCTTGATATTAATTTTTTCTAACATAGTAGGGAAATCCTCGAGCGAGTGATCACCTACTCCGCAATGGGTACATAATTTGAGATCAGTCTTGTCCTTGTATGGACAGTCTACATACCGGTGACCTTCTTTGTAACATATGAAGAACTGGGTGGGTCGACGCGGTCGTATGTCGCTATTCCCAGGGAATCGAGCTCTTCCTCTGTAACCTTGGCGTCGATTATCGTACCGGCGCTCATATCGTCAGCCATTGTATCTTTTTTCGTTCTAGTCATTTGGTGGATTTTTTTGCTTGTTATGTTGCACCACTGCATTTGTTTGGTATACCGCGTGATAGTTCTGTCGGTTCTTTGGGTTTAACTGACAGTCGGTGGTGTTGTGACTTTTGGTTTCATAGATGGCGCACCAGGAAGCCTCACCATTCTTCATGTTAAACGGGCAGTCTATTGTAGAGTGATCCCCGTGTTCCTAGAAAATGTCGCAAAATAATTTGGTCTATACAAAGCGGACGTCTTGTCGGCTATATTCTAGTCAGCAGTTATCTTTCGAGTGGCCATTTGTTGAGCACTTAGTGCACCGGATCTCCTGATTCTTGAGGATGAGCTCCTTCAGAGACTTCTGTACATTCTCTAGTTGTTGTTCCAATCTGTGTTCCATGGGGTATGCGGGTATTTCTTCGTCCATTTCAACCTGAAGAGATTTTGTTAGCGCATCCTCGTACGTTTTGAACGTCTCCAGACTAATATGTCAACGTACTTTTTGCGATAGTCCACCAAGAAACCATTGAATTAGTATTTTTTCATCAATAACGTAATCCAATTGGCTCAGTAAATCTTTCCACCACTTGTCATAGTCACGGAAGGATTCTCTTGGCTTTTGTGAAGTGGTTTTTAGTTTCTTTGCGGCCATGTGCTTAGCATCTGGGGTTTTAAAAAATGACAAGAATTGCACCTTAATCTCGGCTTTTGTCACTCTAGGTTGTCTTTCCAAAAAGGTCATGTACCTTGTCAATGCCCTTTTCCTTAAGACTCCTACGAACTGTGCCATTTTTTTATCTTCATCTGTAACCTGGTTAGCTTCCCAGGTCGACTCGCAGACGAACCAATGTCGTCGGGGGTCTTCATCTCCCTTGTACAGAGGAATGTGAGTTGATCCATGACCCATGTCTAAATCACTTTCACTGCTCTCAGAAGTTGGCGGTGGTGGAAGTGGGGGTGGTGAGGGTGGTGGGGTTATTGGTGTATTCATGCCTGCAGAATTATGGTCGACGGAACTTGCGCTCCTGTCGGTCGTCGAGTCTTCGTCGACTTGCAGTCGATTGATGTCGACTTCTGTTGTCGATGGTCCACTGCAACTATTTGTTCACAGGTCTGATTGTTCGATTTCTTCTAAAGCTATATTTGGCGGGGGGGGCGCTCCTTCATGTGTCGGTAAGAGCAAGTGGATACTTCGGAGGGAGGCTGTCGCTTGAAACGTCACCCAATTCCCTTCCACCAGTCGACGTATAATAAGATGTCGTCTAGGGTTCATTTCATCGCCTAGTCGGCTCCATATACTGAAGTCACCAGCTCGTAGTCGGCTTCAAATCTTGTTGTTTGTATTATTCTTAGACCTGATCACAAGGGAGAAGATAGATGGAGAACATGGGGTTTCCTAGAATCTTGAAGAGAATAATGGAGTGTTGGTGGATTGGGGTTCATTTTAGCCTTTTGTTTTCCTAGGAAACATACTTGATCTACATGCTCATTCAAAGCAGCAAGAACAACTATTTCCCTTTTGTTTGCATAGGTTTTATGGACCTTTGTAGGAACATGAGGGCCCCTCAATAAGAATATCCTACTTGTATTACTTTTATACATTGGTAAATAATACCCCTAGCACTATTTTTATGTCACAAATCCAATGGACTCGATGGTTCATCAATCCGAGCCATTGTCATCATTCTATGGCCAGTTGCAAGTAGAAGCCTAAATTGTTTAATAGACACATGGTGAATTTGAGCCCAAGGCATAGAATTTGAACTAGGTAATAGAATTCAGTTATGTCAACTCATATAGGTGTTTTTTGGTAGGGCCCACATGGGCGTGCTACCCACAATCTCCCATATTAGGTATTTCCTGTGTTGACCCCTTAATGCAAAAATTTCATTGCCTCTCACTAACCAAATCCCTAGCTTTTGGTATCATTGAAAAGGAAAATTTCTAAGCCATGGATCCAAGGGAGAGAGGAACCTCTACCACTATTATGATGTCATGAACCTAACAGAGTCAACAGTTCATTGATCCAAGCCATGATCATCATTATATGGCCAGTTGCAAGTTGCAGCCTAAAGCCTTTCAGGGACACATGGTGAATCCAATCCTAGGGAATAGGATTTGAACCATGCAATAGAAATATGTTTTTTCATCACCTATATGTGTGTTTAGGAAAGGCCCATGTGGAAATTCTACCCACAATATCTTGGTTTATGTATTTCCCAAGTTGACCCCTTAGTGCAGAAATTGCATTGCCTCTCATTGACCAAAACCCTAGCTTCTGGAATCATCAAACAATACAGGTTATGGGCCATGTACCCATGAGGAGAGGCACTCCTAACACTACTTTGATGTCACAAATCCAATGGATTGTACAATTCATCGATCCAAGCCACGGTCATAATTCTCTAAAAAGTTGCATCCTAAAGCCTTTCAGGGAGACATGGTGAATTTGATCCCAAGGCATAGAATTCGAACTAAGTATCAGAACTAAGTTATGTCAACTCATGTAGGTGTTTTTGGGAAATACCCATCAGGGAACGTTGTCCACAAGCTCTCTGTTGAGATATTTCCCAAGTTGACCCCTTAGTGCATAAATCAAATTGCCTCTCACTGACCAAAACCCTAGGTTTTGGAATTGTTGAGCAAGACAAATTTTGTGCCATGGACCCATCAGGGAGAGGCACCCCTAGCACTATTTTGATGTCATGAATCCAATGGAGTTAACAATTCAACGATCTTATCCACATTCATCATTCTATGCCCAATTGTAAGTCACAACCTAAATCCTTTCAGGGACACATAGTGAATCCAAGCCTGAGGCATAGAAATTGAACCAGGAAACATAACTCAGTTCTGTCAAATCCTATAGGTGTGTTTGGGTAGGGCCCACATGAGAATTCTACCCATAATATAATATTCAAGGTACTTCCCAAGTTAACCCCTAGTGCGAAAATCACATTTCCTTTGACTGACCAAAAACTTAACTTATGGGATTGTCAAATAAGACAAGTTCTAGGCCATGGACCTAGGGAAGAGAGTCACCCCTATCACTATTATTATGTCACAAATTCAATGGATTCAATGGTTCACCAATCTGATCCACTTTCATCATTCCATGGTAAGTTTCAAGTCACATCCTAAATCCTTTCAGAGACACATGGTGAATCTAATCCCATGGCATAGAATTCGGACCAAGCAGTACAACAGAGTTCTGTCAGATCATGTAGGTGTGTTTGGGTAGGTCCAATGTGGGCACGCTTCCCACAATATAATGTTTTAGGTATTTCCCAATTTGACCCCATAGTGTAAAATTTGCATTTCCTCTCACTGACAAAAACCCTAGCGTATGGAATCATGGAATAAGATAAGTTTTGGGCCATGGACCCACAGGGGAGAGGCACCCATACCACTGTTCTAATGGCATGAAACCAACGAATTAAATGGTTCATCGATCCCATCCAAAGTCATAATTATATGGCTAGTTGCAAGTCATAGCCTAAAGCCTTTCAAGGAAAAATTGTGAATTTGAGCCTAGGGCATAGAATTCGAACTGGGCAACAGAAATGAGTTCTATCAGCTCCTGTAGGTATTTTTAGTCAAGGATACACCAATCATGGATAAAAATGGTAGTATGATGGAGAGAAAGTGAAAATCCTTTTGTTATTTTCCTATTTCAATTTCACACAAGGGGATCAATTTTGAATTGAAATCTCTCGAGTGACCATGGGAAACATGACCATGTCCACAATGGACAAACATGTGTGGGAGTTGATGGAACCCAATTATTCTTTCCTGTATTGGATTTTATGCCTTTAGAGAAAATTTGCAAATTGTCCATGAATGGTCATAAGGGGTGAGCTGCAACTTGCCATAAAACAAAAAACATAACTTGGATCATGAAACAGTCGATTCCTATGGATTTAGGATGTCAAGTTTTAGGCAGGGGAACTCCTCTACCATGATTCAATTTCCCAGAAATGGTTGTATTATACCATATATAGAACTAGTATTTTGTTTAGTAAGGTCCAATCCCAATTTTGAACAAGGGGGTCAATTTTGAATTGAAATATCTAGGGCGAATATGGGTAGTGTGACAATGTTCATAATGGACAAAAAATAGTGGGAGCTAATGAAACCTAGTTATGCAGCCCATTTTGTATTTTTACCCCCTAGTGAAATAATTTTCAAGTGTTCCACTAATCAAAACCCTAGTCCTTTCTAGCTTAATAAATGCACCTCTAGACATGGGACTCACAAAAGTAGAGCACCCCTACCTATAATATAATGCCAGGAAACCAACAGGATCGATTGTTTTGTGATCTAATGCACGTTTTTTATTCTATGTCTATTTTAAAGTCACCCCCTATAACCATTCAAGGACACATGTCAAATTGGTACCAGAGCCTAAAACCATCGTCGATCATTTGAATCAAGTTCCGTAAGTCTAGGAATGTGTATCTAGGCATGGAAACACTCCCCCCACACACACTAAGCTTTCATGTGCATGCTCCAATACCACATATCCATTCATCATTTCATGCATGCACCCAATAGCTCATTTGTGCACCCAAGGAAGTCCAATTGGTGAGCCTACAATAAAGAAGACATAGAGTAACGCATCAATAATTATTGAACGAAGAAACATATAGGGTTTCTAGGGCTAGATTAGTTTTCTAGTATTCTACATTTTAGATTAGGTTTATAGGTTTCTAGATTATGTTTCTAGGGCTATATTAGTGTTTCTAGGTTTTCTACGGATGGATTAGATTTATATGGTTTCTAGGGCTGGATTAGGTTTATAGGATTGTACATTTCTATTGTACATTTCTAGATTAGGTTTCTAGGGTTTTAGGTTTTTAGGTTTCTATATTAGGATTCTAGGGTTAGATTAGTGTTTCTAGGGATAGATTATGTTTCTAGGGTTTCTAGGGATATATTAGATTTATAGGGTTTCTAGGTCTATATTAGGTTTCTAGGTTTGAATATGAGGTTAAGGTAACAACTAAGGTTGAGGTAGTTTAGGCTAGATTAGAGTTGTTTAGTGAGGTAGGAAAGTCTAGATTTAGTTTATCTAGGTTAGGTTAACATATGATATAATAAAAGTAAAGAATTTATGTTAAATTAGGTGCATTTTCAAGGCTAAAAATTTAATTGTAAAAAAATCAAGTTTTCCAAAAAGGTAATAGTTATTTACTTTCTTTTATATCAAGATTGCAACATATATAATTTCTTCCTCTTGTGATGTTTTTTGATGGAGGATAATGGCCATGGTGACAATGGGCATGGTGATGGTGACAATGAACATCATGCCAATAGGGATGATGAGGATGAGGATGGCGATGGTGACAACATGAGTATGAGGATGTTGAAGCATGATTGTGATGATGGATGGCGATCTTATGGTGTACTAGGATGAGAGAAGAAAACAAATAGAGAGAGGGGTGGGGGTTATCCTATAAGAAATTACCAAGTCCAAAATGTATCCTAAATAAGAAAAGAGGAGATAGAAAATTGAATATTTCGATGTTTTTTTATAACTTTTTCTCCCGAACTCATAATTGGGCTCTATTGGTACCACTATTGGTACCATTGGAAAGGTATTAAATAGAGATACAACTTTCATGTTTTGAGTTTCACAAGATTCCTCGTGGATTTTTTGTGGCGGGCATTTGAGTATTACTAGGAGAAATAATAAAATGTCCACTATGGAAAATCCATGAGAAATATCATAAAAATAAAAACATAAAAGTTGTGTCTCTCTTAAATACCTTTCTAATGGTATCAAGAGAATCCAATTCTGAGATTACGAGAAAAAGTTATCACAAAAACATCGAAAGAGTATGTTCTCTCTCTCCTCTTTTCTTATTTAGGATACATGTTAGTGTTGATAGCATGCCTCCAACATCCAATTATATTTTTGGAATTTCTCAAATATCATTTAACCTTTCAAAGCTCACTTTTGACATTAGTCAGTGTGTAGATTGTTTCCCTGTGTTGTAAAGGTATGTATGGGCATTCTATTCACCTTCACAACATATTTTCTTGTGTTAGTCTTTGAGATTTATTGATTTGGCCTTTGATTGATCAAAAAAACGTTTATGCATTGTATCCATGCCTTTAGCCTTGAATAGATAATCTCATGTTACAACTTTGTCACTTATTTTCCTTATTTTTTACTATTTCCCTTAGGGAAGAAGGGTTGGTTCCTAGGTTATGAGAATGGGTGGTAAGAGGTTTTAGTTGGAACAATGGAAATAAGTTAAATTCAACTATTATATCCTTACATGACCCTTCAAACATACCTATAGAAAGGAAAATACCAAGCGTTATGGTAATGTGGAGACCAAATTGACCAATGGAGCAAAGGCAACAAAGCCACAAGGTAGCACATGGTAAAAATATAAAAGACTACAAATAGTTGGACTAATATAAGATTGAAAACATTTGTCCTAATCACATAAAAGGTTCAAAAGTTTGTACTTAAAAAAAATTGTATAATTAGTATGCCACCCATTGTGAAGTAGTCTAACTTATGTCTATTCCTTAAAAGATACGGAGTCAATGATTTTAAATCCATAGATTTATTTTTGAACCATCTTTCTCCCAATTTTGGCAATCCTACAATCTAAGATAGATGCAAGTTTTCATAGATATGAAGAGTGAGATTTCCTACCTTTACACACTCGCCAACAAATTATTGAGAAAACAATATGGTCACCTCCACATTGCACCTTTCAAATTTTCCAAACAATTCGAGCCACCTTATTCTTCTCAAAATGCCCGCAACAAAGTCTAAAATGACTGGCATAATTATCTTTTCTTTAATTATACATTTCCTTCTAGATTTATCTTGCTTTTCCAGAATTAGAGGGTGCACTTTATTTCTAAGTTCAAGTGTAGTTCTAGTTTAGAAAGGAATTTATTTATTTATTTATTTAGAAAATTGTTTTTCCAATGTTAGAGAGAGGGGGTGGGGTTTATCCTATAAGAAATTACCAAGGCCAAAATGTATCCTGAATAAGAAAAGAGGAGTAAGAAAAAGGAATCATTGATTGTGTTAGCACATTTTTGTTTCGTAGAGTTGAGAGGAGCTTAAGGTAAGATTAAAATAAGGAAAAAGGGATTACATTTTAAATGTTGTTAATATGACCACAAAAATAACATATTAGGTTCCTAAGGGAAAGACCAATATTTTTCATGGAACTGCATGTTGGAGTAAAAAGTGACTAAGGTGAGCGGGTAAAGCGCCTTTAACACCTTATGAAGGAATTGACGGTCTAGATCATAAGTGTGATGAAATCAACAGCGGGAAGGGAGTCCGCTAGGTGAAGTTGCTCAGTTTATAACATGGGAATATATTGGCGAAATGACCATTGGGGAATATCAAAGTTTATATGTGATCAAAAATGCACGATCAAAGGGGAAAGAGATCAACACTTGAGGTGCATTCCATGCCCTCAACTTGTAAGGAGGACGGAACATGCAAGCGATAGCAGAATTTTTACCACCTGCCACATGTTGGGTGGAGAATCATTCTGTTGGATGAAAGGTGGTAGGGAGAAACTACCTCCCGCAATCCTAAATCCGCTTTTGAGGATATTATAAAAAGGAAATTCATGTGGAACTACATCGTTTGTATTTTTCACGCAAAGAAAAATGTGCTTGCACCTATGGATGCCGAGTCAGATTCCTTTTTTTCTAGCCGACATTTGCTAGGTACGCCACATATCTTAACTCACCAACTTATTTTTAAAATTGAAGGGGAAGGTGATGTTGAAGCATAGGTTAGAGAGTTCAGTAAATTAGATGAGATTATTGAAGACAGAGATGTTTTCGGCACTCTACTATCTTTTGTTCTGGCGCATGAGTTAAAAAATAGACTGAAAACCTTAGAAACATAGGGTGTTGACTTACGTAGTGTTCATAGGTCCTATTTTCATGAATTTTGTCTAGACTAAACCCTCAAATTTCCAGATTTCGTTTCCTGGTGTGCATCCAACTACTCTTAGTCTGGATGGGTTATAATGGACTCAATCAAATCTAAAATACTTTTCCACATCAATTCACGGGTTGTTAGAGATGCGTTAGAAGTACCCTAGTGATTTACCCAAGACCTAGAAGATTTTATCGAACAGAATGTAATTGAACAATACAAGCATGTTTTAGCAGAAGAGAAGCAATATTTTTTGTCTAAAAGTCTTAAAACTGAGGTTTCTATTGAAAATTATCCTTTTCCTCTTGACATTTACCTATTTAATGAGGAATCCCAATGGGTCCTTTCCCTATTGAGTCAGTTTTTAGGGTTGTACAGTGAAAGGTTTGTACCTGAGATATTATTGAGACCAATATTTATATTGAGTATGCATCAGCTTGAGTCTGATTTCGGTCAGTATTGTTTCCTTAAATTTGATGAATTCCTAGCGAAAAATATTCATTCACAGTTAGTGAATTTCCACATGACTGTACATTTCAGATTTTAGTTGTACTTAGTCAGGATGTTTTTGTTCTTCAAATTTGCAGTTTCCAGAGATAGTGTTCACTTGTGAGATCAAGAATAACACCTTTAATTTAATGAACCTCATTATGTCAAAAGTATATAGTGTGATCTTTCAAGTTAAGATACCCAGAGTGCTACCAGAAATGGAAGAAGTGTTGCAATTCATATTAAAATTGAGCTCACAGGAATCTATGAACCAAGAAAAATCTCACAAATAGATCTCACACAAGCAATTTTAATCAAAATATGATATGAAACAGTGCAATAATGATTTGCAGTTGTATAAGCTTTCATTAATCAAAAGTAAAAAAATGGATACAATCTCGATGATGTTTACAATGTAATACATTGGTATTAATAACCAGACAAATCGAATATATAAGAGGAAATTCGAATTGGTTAACTCAGACTAACTGAATCGATAACAAGATGTGTGTAAGTCACTATCGGAGCTTAATTAGCTAGCTCCAGTTGTCTAAATCAATGCCTCAATCAGTTAGAATCAGTTAACTATTCTAACTAAATGTGGTAGGTGAGGAAATGTGCCTTCCCACATGCAACCATGCAAAGAATGGAGCTAACTGACTGTAATTGAATGTAACTGAATGTAATTGACTCATAACTAGTGACAAATTGAACTTAACTGAAGGAGGTTGGTGTCGACACTCCCAGTGGATCCTAAATTGTAGGGATTGGTCTATGAGGCGCCTAAACAGATGCATAAAAGTCTAGTCAGTGGAATTTAACCTCAATTAGTGTTCCCCAAATTCTAGTAACTGGTACATGTGGTCCAATTAGGCCATGTGGAACCCATGGAACTAGTGACTCAATAATGACTGAAAAGACTCTTATCTTAGGCATAATTGACCAAATTGGACATGTGAGGATTATAATCCTAACAATTCATCCCAGACAGAAGAGTTGGAGACTGGTTCCTTCTAAAGGAACAAACTAACATCAGAGTATATGGTTTTGTGCATGAGCCATACATTTTACCTGCATTCTTGACACCCAGAATTTTTTCTTTGGAATATATCAGAAAAAATATCAATGTGGAGAATGAGCATTTTTTGAATTTCAAGAAGGCTACAGAGATTAAATTTCCTATAAAGGTAGGACCTTTTATTGTGAAAAATAAAGTTGCTCTCCTAGTAATTGACGACATGATCCAAGATATGAATTTTATGAAAGATGTAAAAATTAACTATGATCCTCATAATATCATATCACAGAGGAGGAAACAAAACAAAAATAAAGAATTCGATCACCAGGATATAGAGTGATTAGTTGAAAGAGCCAATTTAGTGGAATATCAACCTAATGTAAAATAAAGCTGAGATTACTAGTAAGAGAATCTTTTCAGAAATGATTGAAATTGAAGACTAAGAAGTAGCAAAGAGACCAATAGTGTATTCAGGCAGAGATATGATTGAAGTTGGAGGCAAGAAGATGAAAGAAAAGGTTCAAGGCCCAGTTGTTTAAATACAAGAATACAGCTTTGCAGAAGCAAAGGAGAGTGGTTCCAATGATAGGTACAAGTCCAGGAATGACTTGTATACTAGATATGGACAAGATAAAAAAAATTCTTTGAAAAAATATTTGTATCTTTTTCCGAAGGTGATGGATATTTCAGATAAGGAAATCTCACTGGTCAGTGTAAAGGATCATGTCAAAAATACCTTAAATTTAGCAGTGTCTACTCAAGACAGAGTTTCAGAAATGAGACTCAATTTACAGAAATTCCAGTTCCAGACAAGATACTTTTACAAAAGAAAACTAGATAAGTGATCTATACAAAATTGCAAAAAGCCACATTAAAGGTTTCTAAATTGAAATCTATAGTATTAAGGTTAGAGAATCAACTAAAGCAAGAGAAATTTGAGAATAAGACATATCAGTAGTAGATTAAGAAGATTCAGCATGATCTTCTAGCTATGGATAGTGATCCAGACAAAGGACAAGCTAAAAATAATATTTTAGCTAAGAAAGAAAACACTATCCAATTACTAAAGAAGAAACTGAAAAATTCCATCTACCCCGTTGATTCAAGCATCTAAATTCAAAATTATAGAGAAAGAAAAAGAATCATTGTCTTGAGAATTAAATGACAACAAAGCTAATTTTTTGAAATTTTCTTAAGAGAAAATTCAGTGGGAAAAGGAAAGAGATTTCCTTATAGCCAAAATTGATGTCTTGTATGAAAACCAAATAAAGTCCAATCCATGTCACAGGTAGGTTTGAGAGATGAAGAGATAAAAATTTTAAAATCATAAATTCAAAAATTGGTTGAAGTAGTCAAAAATAAGGAAGAGGAAAATATATATTTTGAGAATAAGAATAAGGACCTATTTGAGAAGAATGAAAAACTAGCGGAGAAAGTTTCAAGGTAGTTTCTAGTGCAATGGGACAATAATCTTATTTGTGATATGATTATCATTGAGGTTACCAAAATGAGTCCCTATTTAAATTTCATTAAATATAAAGAAGTGGTCATCAGTGTAGCAAGGAAGAGTTGTGCAGTCGTGAAGGAGACCTTGGATAAAAAAAAGTAGAAACAACTCAGAATACTATAAATTTTCTCAGTACTTTGTCTAAATAAGAATTAAAAATAGTGGGAATTAAGGAAAGAATTGCAGTGATAACTTAGGCAAGGAAAATTATTGGAAAACATCATCGCATTGAAAGTGTCGAGGCAAAAGCTGACCAGATGTTACAGCAGGGAAAGTCTTTCAAAGAATTATTCATATAGATATTTCAGAAAGGACTCCCTTCTTTTTGGGATGAGCATGGTAAACTGATATCTCAATCTGAATATCAGGCTCTATTGGTTAAGGCTAGGTTGGATCACATAAAATTTGAAGATATGACCCAGTCTCTGACTAGGAAAGTTTTAATTGACAAGATAGATGTGGATTTTGAGATACTAGATTCATTCAGAATTATTGGTGCCAAGTTGTCAAGTATGTAGATCATGTGGAGATAAGAGTATTGTCTAAAGAAATGGCAAATCATGAAGTGCCATCTAGAGATCAATAGAAAACCATTGAAAATTTTGGGAAAATGAAGTATAGGATGCATCAATGAATACATCCATTCTAATGCTCAAGTTAAAGATGTATCAAGATCCACTTCAATGTGGATTATAATATTTTCTAGTATTTAGGTAGATTTAGTTTATTCAGTTATATGACACATGTAATAAGGTAGTTACAAGAAGCCTAGTTTCAGAAAATAGGTAGTTAGGTATAGGCTCGAGCAGCATTTTGATGTATAAAAGCATGTTTTAAAATGTAATTTGGGTTGGGACCCATGAGAGTGAGACTCATTTTTGTAACTGAGCATTATTCAAGTTAATAAAAGTTTGCAGAGCCAAGCAAGGATTTCCAATAACAGAGATTCTCTTGTTTTTTGTTTTAGTCTGTATTTCCCTTTCTCATGTGAATGTTTTGCCTATTATCTTTTCCATTGTGTTATATTTTCATGCTTGAATAAGTTTATATTGAATCAAAATTCATAAGCATATTCTATGGTTCATAGGATTGTAGTATTCACAAGAAAAATTACTCTAAAGTTCATATCAAATTCATGTTTTGGTTCCCATATTAATGGATTGTTCATCTTTCTTCTTTGCTACCAGACAATTAAGAACTTGACTATGAAAGAGTAACTATCCCGCCTATGTGAAGAAATCTTATAGCAAAATCCATGTTTATTTATAATAACTTATGAATTTGACTCCATTCCCAATGATAGCCTCTTGTTTCAGGCATTATCATCATTAAATTTGTTTATGTAAAAATATCTCTGACCATTGTATTCATTTGTAGAGATATCCCTCTCTAGTAGGAAATAATCCAGCTTTCCTCTTAAAGGTTGGTATGAAAGGTTACCTTGAAACTATCCTTCCACAACCAAAGGATAAATTATGACTGATAACATATTGTTTTTGTGATAAATTTATCTCCCAAACTCAGAATTCATCTCTCTTTGTACCATTATAAATATCTTGAAGAGAGATACAACTTTCATGTTTTGAGATTTCCAAGATTCCTCATGGATTTTTCACAACGGGAATTTTAGTATTTCTTAATAGAAATACTAAAATGCCCACCATGAGAAATCCATGAGGAATATCGAAAAATGAAAATCATGAAAGTTGCAACACTCTTCAATACCTTTCCAATGGTACCAAGAGTGTCCAATTCTGAGTTTGGGAAAAAAAATTGTCGTGAAAACTAGGATAAATACTAAAATACCCTCTATGTAAAAATCTATTAGGAATTTTAGAAAACTCAAAACAAGAAAGTTGTACCTCTCTTCAGTACCAAACTGAGTGCCCAATTTTGAGTTTAGAAGAAAAAATTTATCGCAAAAACACCAATATAGTCCTTTCTCTCTCTCCTCTTTTCTTATTTAGGATACATGTTAGTGTTTATAACATGCCTCCAACATCCAATTATATTTTTGGAAGTTCTAAAATACCATTTAACCTTTCAAATCTAACTTTTGGCATTGGTCACTGTGTAGATTGTTTTCCCATGTTGTAAAGCTATGTATGGGCATTATATTTACTTGCACAACATATTTGGATGTGTAAGTCTTTGAGATTTATTGATGTGACCTTGGATTGTTCAAACAACAAGTTTCTACATTGTATCCATTCCGTTGGCCTTGAAGAGATAATTTCATGTTACAATTTTGTCACTCCTTTTCTTTTTTTTTACTATTCCCCTTAGGGAACAAGGATCAGCACCTATATTTCAAGAATGGGAGGCAAGAGGTTTTAGTTGGAAGGATCTAAATAAGTTATGTTCAAATATTCCATCCTTACATGACCCTTCAAACATACCTTTAGCAAGTCATATACCAAGTGCAATGGTAATGTGGAGACCAAAGTGACCAATGAGGCGAAGGTAACAAATCCACAACGTAGCACATGGTAAAAAGACAAAAGACTGCAAATAGTTGGACTAACATAAGATTGCAAACATTTGGATTAATTACATGAAAGTTGCAAAAGTGTAGTCTTAACAAAATTGTATAATTTATCTAGCCACCCATTGTGTGAGTTTTCAAACTTCTATCCATACCTTAAAAGATTTGGATTCCATGCTTTTATCGATAAATTTATTTTTGAACAATCGTTCTCTCAATTGTGGCAATCCTAAAATCTGAGGTAACTGTATTTTTTCAGAGAAATGAAGAGTGATATTTCTTACCTGTGCACACTTGCCATCAAATCATATTAGAGGAAATTTGGGGTCTAAAATGGGCCTTATAAGAAAACGTGCCAACAATAAATTTTGTGAGTTGGAATTCAAGAACCAATAGAATTTCAATAAAATGAGTCAACCATAATGGTTGAATTGACATATTTGTCATAAAAGAAAACTACATTTTTTGTTCGTATTTTCGACATATCTCCCTGTGTTTTTACTCAAATTTCAAGTGGGAGAGCTTGTTGGACGCGGAAGAGCTTGTTGGACGCGGAATTTAATTCCGCATCCAACGAGTACCCACGCTGCATACTTTTTATGGACATCTCTACCCCAAAAACAAGAAATACATGAAAAAATTAATAACTATTATTTTATTATTTTAACTATTATTTTATTATTTTCCTTAGGAGGCCCATTTTAGACCTCAAATTTCCTCTAATTAGTAATTGTGCATACATTATTACAGTACAACAAATTTGACTTTTATGGGGGGTTGAATTCCACCTCCAAAAGTCACTTTTGGGGGTGGTTTTGGATTTGGAGGCGATCTTTAGAAAACCACCCCAAAAGGAATCGATGCATTTATGTCATGCCAAACCTCTTCAATGATTACCTAATGTACTTCTAGGAGATAAATATGTAATTTGGATTATGAGTCACTTCAATTCCTAAGTAGTACTAAAGAGGCCCTAGTTCTATCATCTCAAATCCTTTCTGCAATTCTTTCTCTATAGATGCATTATAGATTTCATAGTTCCCTATAATCAATAGATCATCTACACACACTCCAAGATAGACAACAAATATTCCAATTTTCTTGACAAATATTGTTGCATCATCAATATTAAATTCTTTGAAATTAAATTTCAGAAGACGCCTAGTTAGCTTTTCATACCATGCACAAGGTGCTTGTTTCAAGTCATACAATGACTTGATGTGTTTGAATAC